>JAMBLF010000317.1:0-309071 GCA_030578115.1 Leucoptera coffeella | reverse complement strand
GTAATGTACCTGTAGTTTTACAATATTTAAAATGTTTTATTTACTTTAAGTAGGGGTTTCATCTTTATATTAAAAACGGGTTGGTATATTTATAGAAACGCTCAAGATTCAAAGACCTACCTGGTATTCTGGATTAGACATTCTTAGAAATAGAGATAAATTGAGTAGCCAGAATATGTTAAGACAGGTATAATTTATGACGGAATAAAGGTTCTGAGAAAATAAAAGTTCCATGACAGAAAATCGTTCAGTTAAGAGGCTATTTATTTTCTAGATCTTAATTTTTGGTCTTGGTCTAGATTTACTAATAATAAAATTTCATATAAATATGTCACTAATTACTTATTCTTGTAATCGTAGCAAATTATATAAATTTAGAGTAACGAATGACTTAGTAATTACTGGTAATAAATTAAATAAACTTTTAGGCCATACGCGTATGTTCTACAGTATGTTGGTGCTGGATTTACGATTCATTACTTCTTGTACTTTATTTACTTTTTCAAGTACAAGATAATGAGGCTCTATTTTTGCGTCATGCGTGGGTTTGATTGCCTAAATTACGTATAAACATTCTTAGTACTGAGGAAAATATTCTTCTTATACAATCTTTTGCTTGATAATACAAAGCTATCTTTTAAACATGTATGTAAAGGTGATTTAGTACCTACCGTAAGTTAACTTATTATGAATAAATCATTACTAGAGTTACTTTTAGTTAGTAAGGCCTTCCTTTGAAATTTAGGTCTTCAACAAGATTTCGAGAACCTTTCCCACATTGATAATAACAAAAGCCTCGAGGCTTGAAATCTTTTGAACACCTGTCGATCCCCAGACTGAAACATCTAAAAAAAGGATCGTATAAATAAGGTAACACTACGTCTCAATCCGTTTTCTTTCTACCTGTCGGCCTAAAAGATAAATAAAGACGATAAAAATAGCTACGGACCGTATTTAAAAGTAAAGGACACTTGGTATAGGGAATTGAGTAAAAGTTATTATAATTTTTTTCCGCACTAATGTATGTAAAACTTTCGTCCTGTTTTTGCTAGCCTGGATCAGATATTACGTAAATTGCTACTGTTTTGGTTCATATGCCGTGTTCACTTTTAACATTGAGCTCTAAAAGTGAAACTTATCTGGTACCTATATGCTCAAACCGTTTGAATAATTATACACTTAAGTACAATGTACTGCACTGTGATACAAAATCCAAAACATAAAGATTTAATAAACATTCCAAGTAATTTAAAACAGAACAGACAGTAGACTCATTTCCTAAACAAAAATGAAGTTGATATTCGCCCCTAGTTGATTTCTAACAAACATTGCGCTCACCCCAAATATTATTCTATTATTTTATTATTACATTAGAGATTCACCGAGCGTCACTGTGCGGCTTGCGAAAATTTTCCCTCGACACAAGTTAAAAAAGTTTGTCGTCTAATGTGCTCGTGGCTAGAATTCGATCTAAGAGCAACCAGGTTGCATGTGTAGGAAATGAGATTTCGCTGCCTTCCACTGATTCTACAACTTTTTTTTATTTGAGTGCATTTATATGTGAACGCTCTTCTAGTCAGAACTTAGATTATATTGGTATTGAATTGGTTTTTTTTTATTATAACAGCATTACCTTTGTAAAACCTTACTGACACGGCATAGGTCGGGTGTCCACCATCAACTAAGCATTATGATGGTAATGTGTCACTCAAAAGTCACTTATTACTACTACTACTCAAAAGTCACTTATTACTAATCAATACCCAACGTGACATATGGTAAATCACTTACTGTTATCGGATACAAGACATAGCTTTCCTCACAAGTTTTCCTTAATTAAAAGTCGACAACCATAAACAATCCAAATACTCTCCAGAGAAAATTAAATCTTGAAAGATAGCACATACCATATTGTGAATATACTAAGCTACCAATCCTACTATTGATACCCATACAGTGTCTCAATAAATTAACTCCAACTTAAAATCCTTTTAGTCTCTCGATTACTTAGTACTTGTCATTCGTTACAGGTTCAAGCCTAAATCCTTTGAACATTAATTTATATTAATTGCTTGTAAATAAACCGCTTTACAAAATAAAAGAGGGTTGATATTGACTGGTGCCTAGAACTTTACATTAACGAGTACATGAAAGCATGATGTTTTAATATTTAGCACTTTTTTAGTAAATTATTGTATACATTATTTTTACATAAATTATAGTATACAACATATATTATTTCAAATTATACTTCAATGTTCATATGTAATCAAAATAATCTTACATCATAAAATTTTAATACATCATAGATTTTTTATTTCTGGAGACATAGACACATATAATGCAATATATTATATTTACTTCTACTAATTATGTTGTGTATAATAAGTACATTATATTTATGAATATGCAATTAGATATGTACTTCTAACCGTTAGTATGACCGATTGATTTTTGATCTGAACATAAATCGGTTATTAATTGCATAGTAACTTGTTTAAACTCTACTTTAAAGAGTTATGTAAAAGAAACTATTAAATCATTATTATTAGAACGAACACTAAACAAAATACACATTTGCGTTTAAAACATCACTAATGAGCTGAGTAAGCGAATGGCATTTGATACGTTCACAAGACATTGCGAGGCATAGATTTTCTAGCTTTGCAGAAAACAAATGAGACACAAAGCATAAAAGCTCTTTGTTGAAGACATCATAAACCATAACTCCTTGTTATCTGCGAATACGGGAAGAACACGTAATCACGTTTGCGGTGTAATTGTCACGGCGACATGACGAGTATTAATGTACATTTCTTCGTGTATAAGTCAAGGGTTATTTTAAGATTTTTTGTTTGTTAATTTATACGTTGTGGCGTCCTATTGGGCGAAAGGGCAAGAGGTACCAATATTCTATATAGTACGTATATAAGTAAGTTTGATACATTTAGGCAGGCCCAATAACAGACAGACGCTATATTGAAAAAGAGTGACGTTAGGAGTACATATAACCGCTGAGTGTGTATGAGAAGATGTATGAGTTGCAATGAAGCGAAGGTGGTCTGCCGGGATCGGGACAAATGGGGATCCGTGATATCTGGCTACCCCTCTAAAGGGAATCAGGCGTGATGTACATGTATGTATTGTACTGTCACACGGTTCATGTTATTATTAAAGAGACATCGTCCATTTTATAAAGTGACAAGCTAAATATTTTACCCGATTATTATACGAATCTCTACAGCTCTAAGGCTCTGTCCATCTCTTCGAGAAATGTGGACATGAGTTTTATTATATTGTATAGAAGTGTATGTTTATGATATTTTGTTTCCCAGACGGAGAATTCCTGCCAGATTGCCGTATGAATATTGTATTAGTTCCGAATGTGTTTCCGTGTACATACACGATAAGTTATATGAATAAGACCAACGGGAAGGAATATAGAATTACGAAATATAAAAGTGTGTAAGCATAATGTACCGTTATCCATTGTTTTGTTATTTTAAAATCGATTTAAATAATAATTTATACATGTGTTAAGTTTGCTAAATAAAATAAAATGACAAAAATTTATGATAAAAATTACATTTAAGGAAATTAGGAACCATAAATCTCGATATAAATAAAGTAAACAATTTCAAAGCTTAAAATGAATAGGTCACTCCTTTTTATATTTACATAGTTCAATGATTCAATTAATTAAAATTAACTGAAATAAAACTTCTCATTTAAGCGAAATATCTTTTATAAAAAGGATGGAATAGATCTGAATAGTTAACATGTTACGATCCTGGTGAAGATTAAATTTTTGATTCAGGTAGCCGTTTCAGTAACTCTGATTTGCGTCTAAATATTTCATTTAGATAAGGTGGTTTCTTACAGGTCTATGAAAAAATAGCTGACTTTATAATATATGAGACCCGTTTTATATAAATTTCGCTTTTTATACTGTAATAAAATGATTTTAAAAACACATTTTGATTCGTAATATTAAAACTTCTGGTCAAAGTTCTTTCGCGGAATAATAGATAATACACAGGTAATTTATTTATTTTCTCATTACATATTGTGTACCTCGTTTGTACAATTTCGGTGTTAATATTAAGTGGTTTACAATATTGTAATACACAACGTTGTTCTTAGTAAGTATATAAGTTAGCTACCTGCTGAAATTATATTTTTTGTCTATTACCCCTATACATAACAGTTCATTCTTTAAATAATTTTAAAGTATAATCTAAATTTCGCCCGTCAGAGAACGGCTTCTCGAGGGGTCCGCCTAACAAATAAGGGTACCTAAAATTGGAGGTGGAGTTGTAACTCTTTGTTCTATTATGTACGAAGTTCTGTAAATGTAAGCGATATCTTAGACTGTACCGACCATCTTGCCTGAGCGCCTTTGTTTCAAACAAAACATCTTAGTATTGTGCTATCCGAATTGTACTGGAATATTGGCTAATATTGCTTAGTTTCATGTTTACCCAATTGATTATAAGATATCAAACTATATATACATTAAAACACTTGATTATAGTAACTAAAAGAACCTATCTAAGTCAAAGACAATGCATGTTTACAATCATTTTGAATGCCTTAATATTGACTCATATTTATTAAAAAATATGTTCGTTAGTAACATTAGTTAGAACTTTCCAGAAACGCTGCTAATCCAATTGTTACCTGAAATTCAAATTGATTCCTGAACAAATTGTATTACTTAGAACCTCGTTGATCAAAATAAAGGTTTTGCATAAAATCCACTTAATTGTAAGGGCGATAAGATCGCATTTTGAACACGATTTAGGGTGGCACGCGATACCTAGCGTTCCCTCAAGACTTTTAATTTCACCATCCATCATTGATTCCAGTCTGCTGCCTTCGCCCTGGATAGTGGTAGGAAATTACTGGCTTCCACTCACGAAGCTCCGCCGACCAATTATTTGCGTAACATCTTTCTAATAATACTGTCGTACGTTTCGTTTAACATCCATCACGCGTTCTAGTACAGCAAGTTATAAGGCAGTTAAAATAAATACTCCTAGATGGATAAAAAAAGTTAATTTAATTTAAATAAAGAATTATAAAGACCGTTAAACAAGAATTTAAATATGGTTCAGCGAATCTTGTATTAGAATTCGCAACAAAGTCCCTATTTGAGAAGGCGCAAAAGTTATCACTTAAGTGTTGTTGAGTAAATTATCGAAATATTGTTATATTGCATGATATGCATTATGTAAACTCTGCATTATGTAAACAGTCCTTTGTAGCACTTATTCATCAAAAAATTAGGCAACTAATTACGTTCCAGAATATAATAAAAGAATCCTTACTAAATAAAGCAATGAAACCTATTTCGTAGATTATCGGTCACCAGCTTAGCTTAGCAATAAGTATGTACTCTAAAACATGCTCCACATATTCTCACATACTAGGCAGACAAGAGCCCGTGTTAAAGCGCTATTACAATAGCAGTTTGGTCTTGGTTGTTGTAACAACATTAATATTCAGGCGGGCCAATGGTGGCAATAACAGCCACGCTGTCGGAACCCACTGAAAATTATAACGCTGTACTTCCGCTGAGAAAATGTCGTGGTTATGGTCCCATTTCGTATGTATTTGAATGGTAGCTAGCCTCTTGTGAAGAGAATAACTTGCAAATATATTGATCGATCGTGTATCAACTATATAATGTATTAAAAGTATGTATTGATATTTCATTCTTCACTTTTTTCATTCGTTTACGATTTATATGAGAATTTGAATGAAGAGAATACACAAAGAATTTTTAATAAGGAAGTTTGAAGGTTTAGCCAACTACTCTTAACTTCAAATATTTTGTTCCTAATATCGTATATATCCAATATCGTACCTCTATGGTTGCTCAAAGGGAACCTTCAATTGTTCGTAATTAACAGTATAGGCTGAGGCTCCCATACAATAGCCTGGGCGGTCTGTGAATACCAATCTAGTGCTAAAATAATGAAGATTCCTCCCGACTACTTCTGACTGTCTGTATTACACCGGCAGGAGGTGTAGGAGGCCCCTGGAATTGCAATTAGGCCTCACGAACGCATAGTTTGAGGAGAGAATTTCATTCATTAGACGCTCATATTCAGAACCTTAGCTGTTCTAATTGATCGAAGACAAATGGCATTCATATTCTATTTGTATGACGTTTTAAAGTGAACAATTTGTGGCTTATGTAACGTTTGTTTGTGTTATAAATGAGGTTGAAATAATAGTATACCACGAAATTATTTACTCGTCTTATACTATCTGGGATGTATATAACCACTACATAGTTTCGCGGCATATCCTAAAAAGTAACTAAAAGATCCTAAAAAGTAAGTAAACCAATAGATTAGTAGTTAAATAGAGTCTGTTAGAATAGGCTAGTTTTATACACTAATGCCATTCACAGCCCTGATATTTGACAATTCAAAAGATAATCAGAAGAATAGGTATAATATCTTGTTAAAGTTTTCTACATCCCAAAGTCATAAAAAATGTGAGTAGGTTTATGTTATTCTGATTTCCCGCATTCGCTATAACGTGAAATTTAGTGACCATTCGTAGTATAATTTGAATTTTTATGTGCCATACTTTCATATTATATCGGAAGGAAAACCATTCGAAATAAAATACAGGACAAAAAGCAAACAAGGAAAAATGTGTCAATAAAGGTCCTTAACGAGTTTTGTTATGAAACAGCAAAAACAAAATGGAGCACATATTTGCTGCACCAAACAATAATACGAACGTTTACTCTTCCTACGTGTATTAGATATCCGGCATTAAAAGTTTAAAAGACTAGATCACTATTTCCTCTAATTGTTTGCCTAACTTTAACAAATAAAGTTAGATGTATTTCGAAATTGATCTAATAGCAGTTCCACAATTAAATATAACGAACGAATAGTGCTTACTACGGAAACAATGCTCTATCTACTGAATTATTTAATTTACTATACTGTTAAGTTTTTACTATTCCCAAATTTTCGGCATTAAAAACTTCCTCACGCTGAAACGGATCTTAGACGTTCTGTTTTGCATATTTCCAGAATATTCTCAACAAACCTTCTGAAATCTTTTATAAACACAAATGCTTGCACTGCACCGAAGATTCTAGAGGCTGCGCTTAAATGAAATGTTGATTAATTTCCTCGCGCCGCCGGCAAAATGCAGTGTAATATAAAGACCGAGTGATAAATAACTCAAAAGTTTAAGCGTCGCTAGCTTTAAGCACTTATTAAGAACGAGCTTATCAAACGTCAAACTGGGTAATTGGACCGCAACTGTTCCGAGGCTTATATTTCAGAGCTTCAGCTGTCTGTGTAGTAGCCACACTTAACGTTAATAGCTTAAGTCTATTGAAAAGTAGGGCAGTAAAGTTTGAATAATGTATCCTATAAAAGGATTAGGAAAATAGGAAAGAAAAACATACATGAATAAACAAATGTACCCTGAAACAAAAGCATTATTTATCACGAGTACCTCTCTTGAAAACCAGGTTAGTTCCACGAAAAAGCCCATCCAAAAGTATCAAATGCAAACCGTACAGAAGTAAGCGTAGTAGCGTACGGAACGAAATTTGCGAAATGCACGTAAATACACGGTGAATCCTTAGGAATGAATAAAAAATAGCTCCCACCAGCACAAAGGGTCAAAGGGCGAGAGACCTCGTAATAAACTCGCGAAGCGTCGGCAACATTTCAAATTAAAAAATAATGTGGCTTCAACATACGATTCGGTTACTTCTCCCAATCTAAGCGGAGAGCCATTACTTTATAAGGCTTCTTATAAACTTTATGAGCAATTGAATTGGGTAATAACTCTTTGAGGATCTTAAAATAAATTCTGTTCGACGATACTGCTGAACATTGGATTTGAGATAACTTTCTGTTCGTTATAATTCGTTTGCTCTGTTATATAACTACTATTTTATCATATTGAGAGTGTATTATTAATACTTATGCAATCTATTACTTTTTTGTCAGCGTTATTGACATTATGTAGTATTGTTTGAAATAGCAATGTATTAATGAAATAATAATTATTTCGTTTTCTCTATTTCAGGTATGCAATTCATTTTGTACACAAAGGTCATCCCTATTATTTGTAAGTACTTGTAATGTTATTATTAAAGTATCGCATTTTATAAAACAAAAGAATCTAATTACCTTTTTTAATCTAAAAAGCAATCACCCACTTCCTATAACCCAACATTATGACCTTGACCATCCATGTCTCTAGACCCAAAAGAGATTTTCATAATGAATGAATACAAAACCTAAAAAATCTAAGTACCTACACAGAAAAAGCGTATCTACCTACGCTATTCTCGAACCAACAGAATCGGATTCCCACCGTAGTCCGTCAGCCTATCTCACAATCAGTGCTTGTTATCCGTAGCGTATAACACGAGAACAGTCCAGGCAGCCATTTTAATTTTCCGCACCAGTGGTCGCCGTCTACATCCAGCGCTGACCACATGCCTGAGGGTTCTTTCAAAACAGGATGTAAGCTAGATTTCTACTGAAGGATGTTGCCCGTACATATATGTTTAGCATTAACCGCTAGACTAAGCGGTTTAATGCTATCTGATCGGCATCGGTGGCTATACTTTGATTATGTAAGCCTGTAATTTTATTTAAAGGATGAGTTAAATTATATAACGGACTTGATGGTAATCTAATGGTTTTGTATATGATGGTAGAACGTAGAGATTTAAATATACTCGTAGATTTGGAAGTTTTAAATGAATAAACTACATATATACATATATTCACGCCTCTACGTCCCCAAGGGGATCGGATAGACTATCGATTGCCATCTGTAATGATCCTGACAAATCTCTCTTACTTCCCCCACACCCATTAACCTTCTCATACATGCTCTTCTATTCTTCACGCTACGTACACCCGCCTTGAGAAGAATGTTTTCAATTTGATCGGTTTTAACAGTAATAATATGCACATATGTCATAGTAAAAACAAAATTGATCGTAAAACTAGCTGTAAACTAACATGAACGAAGCTAAGTTAAGCTTAAAGTAAGTTAACATTTTTATTACTCATGTTTTTCCCTTAAATACATTGTGTTATTATATGAAAACTTGCTCAAGCCGCTTCTTTTGGCGGAGAGCCTGGCCCTGCCTTTGAATAATCGACTTTATTATTTTGCATCCAAAGTACTCGTTCTAAAGTTGACTCCCTGTTGTTTATAGGGTCGTAAATCAAAGTGCTGTTAAAGCGTCTAGCCAATATTGAGGAACATTAACGCCTAACAAACTCCGATATTAGGAATGCTGAACAGTTCTTAAACCAACCGCTTCATTTTTGTCTTTTATTCATAATTAGTCAAAAGAGTTCGAAATTAAAATGCATATCATATGTATAGGCGAGTTAATAAACAGTAGGCAAAATTTAATATTTTTGGTATTAACGTGTACTTATGAAGTTATAAGTTATGACCGTCAATCCCTTCAGTATACTCAGACGTATGGTTACTATTCACTCAAAGACCATTATTAAACAGATAGTCAGTTCCCAAATACAGAGGTATACTTTTGTATAATATTACGAGTATATGTTAAAATTTACCTTAAATCGATTGCATACTCTCGCAATAATACGAGCATATGTTTTGAAAGAAGACCATAGTCATTAGCTTGTAGTATGTGTATCAAACGCCCACATATTATTTGTAGCATATGACATCCGGTATCGAGGATCAATAGTACCATTAAGAAAGATATCACGAAGGCCACACATACGGTAACATTATCCAGACCAGACCGAAGAGAAAATATATCGTATATTAGTGGAACCTGTTTCTTATACAAGTGCTTTTTGACATGAGAGAATAACGCATCACACTCATGTATTTACATTAAACTTTAATACTGTTAATTAGGTTACAAATATATCACAAGCTAAGTTGATGCATTTATTTATTCTAGTCTTAGATATTATAGTTACTATAAAATCGATTCTTGTTTGTTCGTTTCTTATATATTAATCTTGTCTACGGGGTAAATTTTAAGAAGTTTTTGGCAATAATCCGTTCTATCTACCCCTTTTGATATCATTGGTCGGTATGTGTTTAAATATGTGATTTTCAGAATTCTGTTTTTGTCAAAGAAAACAAGTATACTAGCATTCCCATTATTATTTATTTATAGCGTCATTAACACATTACTCCACATATCACATTTCAGTGAAGCGTGGAAACAGACACTTCGATTTTGTTTATCATTTATTTAATGCTAAAAAGGGACGCGGATAGGCATTCTTGGTGGGCCTGAAAGAGAGGGTGGAATTCTTAATGAACGCTCGGGTCGGGGTTGTTGACCTGCCGCGATTAGGGTGTCTCCCTTTTTGGAAGACTTCGGGATGGAAAACGTTTTATTCGGGTTTCCTATGCATTTTCAACTAATTGAAACGTTCTCATCTGAAAGAGAATTGTTGTTTTTGGACGCTATACCCACTATAATGGAAGGGACATACAATGAATGAGTTGTGTTTAAACTGGAGCTATTAATATTGTTTACTGGTTACATAATAATTAATTTATTATTTACAAAAACCAGAAATAAATGTAAGCAAAAAACGGTAATCTATACGTGGGTATCTAGTGTAATAAGAACTATGTACCATTTTTTTTTTATTATTTTGAAAGAAGGTTAATAGATATGCGCATTGTTTTAATTAGCTAGTTACATACATGACCGCGTCATAAAAGATAAGTATGAAATTTTATTCATTGTAAAGTTTTTGAAATAATGTCTGTTAAAATAGTTATTTTGGATAAAAAAACCTTACTAAAATTATTAGCATAACTACTCTTGCGATTCCGTACTTGTAAAATGGTCATAATTAAATAGCTCCTGACTTATCTTGTAAAGGAAAACGAATGTGATCTATATGTATCTTCATTCTATACGTTTCGGTAGTATAAACTTACATATTGAGGCACTCTCGCACACTTTGGAAGATAAGCTGCATGTACGTAGCGATAATCAGTGACGGATTATTGTTTATTCATTAGGAGTGACGTTTTAATCTTTGCACAGGGGAACAGTGACATCCATTAGCATCTCGTCGTCACACTCCCGGGCGAATACCGTCTCAGAAGCATATCATGCTCTTATTAGAAATTCAAAACATGACCTACTTACATTGTAATTTGTTACACGTGGTATAGCTCAGTGTTTTTACAATTAAATGGTAGCTTGAATAAAGGCTGTGTTTGTATTGGGCAGCCATTAAGTAGGGTATATGTTTGGTTATATTTATTTGGTAATCAAAATAGGTGTCATTGTAAACATGATTTAATACTTATAAAGATATCTTTTCGCGAGTAGTGTGTTACCTGTGTGCTAAAAAGTCGTAGGCTGATGTCGGTTTTGGTTTCGTTTGTTGCAAAATTTTAATAAACTTATTGGTAGATAAGAATTAAAAATTACTTCCTATACCAATTTTTGTAAGGGAAAATTCCACATCGGTAGGTGGTAATCGATTCTATCAGACATAGAAATTTTATGGTAAGTTAACTTTCTGGCTAAGTGTGAGCTCGAAAACTCAAGCAAGATTTGTAATTGGCATGCGTTTATCAATCACTTTGATAGATTGAGTCAATGTTCCATTTATTCAGCTTCTGTTTAAGACTCAAGTGCTTTGACAAGTGTGCTCCTGACAGCATTTTATACTAGTACTCAACCTACTGAAGAACAATGTAAACTAACTAGCTTTAAATATTTTGAATATTTATTCCAAATATCGACTCTCTGGGATTTTATTTAATAGAAACAGCTGTAGCTTGAAATATGAACACCTGTACTGTCTGGGATATAAATAGAATGTTAACAATAGATACATTTCTATTTAACATATTATCCCTAAAATTCGTCTGGAATACTAACAGCGGTAGTGAGTACAATGTGTTATAATGTGATATAGTATAACAAGAATATATAAAATATATAAGATGCTTTATGATCTAAAATTATACATATTTTTCGGTTAATATTTGAAATTTATTAACAAGCACTTTAAGCAGATGTAACTTAAATTTGCAACATACATAATTTACACATAATTAGTACCTTGTCAGATCTTCAAGTCGATCACTATTCTACCCTTACTTATAAACATAGAAATGAAATTGATAGTTTTTATCGTGAAATAGGGAAAACTGATCGTGTTCATTACATTGAATGCGTTCATTGATTTGATTAATTATTTGAGTCCACACCCCTATCGGGCAAATGTATTTCAAAAATATCATTCAAGTGCACACAGTTTGTTTGAATTTCAGCCGCGTGTCACTAATAGAGTTATCTCATTGGACATTTGATGTGGTTCTAGATTCATTTTCAATTGAACGTCCACTGACTGTTGTTTAAATGTTTATTGAGTTTTCATATTGTTTTAGTTGAATGTAGCATGTAAACTTTTTAACTATACATATACTAGACAGTCATTTTGTAGATATTGGTTTATAGTGTATTACATATGCTTAGCACTTTTACGTGTTTTGCCGTGAAGAGACCCTTGAATATATCATTAATCTCGTGAACCATTACAATTGGGGCAGTGATGGCAATAATATTAGAAATTAGTGACTGGTTGGTAATTCATCGGCCAATAGATTCCATTGACTTCCGACCCATGTTGAAAAGAGAGGCAGCTGTATAGATGCTGCGGTAAACTTTACTTCAACCCTGAACAAAACCTTATATATAAAAAAACAATTTATTTTCATTAATAATCTGATTAAAAACAATTATCCGATCATTGATTTATTCGTAATAACATGGTTTGCGGCTGCCATATAATGTTCCTCGTATCGTTTTCAACTGTAACCACAATTTGATTGCGGTGAACATTTCTCCGAGCGATTTCATAACATCCTGCGTATCATATCAAGACATGTGTTGTAACGGTGGCGAACAACGTGCTATTACAATTAATCTGATTTTACGCACTCGCACATCTAGATAAAATGTGAGCATGAAATGGTATTCATTGCCCAATGCAGTATAAATTGGGCGAAAGCGTAAGATATTCATCATATATTTTCTTGTGTAAAACATTATACTAAGCAATGGATTTTCCCTTAGAAATTCAAAAAGATTAGGAGTTTCTAGTTGGTTTAAAACGAAATAAACATTTATGTTGGTACTTCTTAGATAATAATTTCACCCAATTAATAAGAATATTAAGGCAGCATGGTAATTAGGAAGATTAACCCCGCTTTTTCCCAACAGCAGAGCCGAACTAAATGAATGAATAAAGTGTTTACAGATACGAAATGCGCAACACCTATCGCACTAAAAGCAAAGTCATGTTCGGTAAATTGAATCAATTTGCAAATAATCCAACATCCATATTGTTAGGGCTTATCAAATCAACGTTTCTAAGTACTCGGGACTTAGGAGCAATCAAATCGGGATTGTTATACTAATTAGCTTTCCACTCGTGTCATGTGGAAGCCTGGAAGAAACCTAATGAGCCTTGTTTGTGGTATACGTGTGTATGTAGAGAGGGCGTTAGTTAGATATTTAATTACTTTACATGAGCAAAATACATACTTCCTTTATGTGTTTAAATTTTTCATGATTCTTTCTCGGAAAACTAAATATAATTTGAAAATTTAATGTAAACCAAGTGACATGTAATTATTTCAAATAAAACTGCAATGATTTTAGTCTAGGAACCCTATATACAGTGTTTAAGCATTTTAGACGGATAAAGGTTATAATATATGTATATATGCATGTAAACCTGCCAGGTAGTTAATTCTATACGGATAAAAACGACAAACAGGAGTTTCCCGCACAAGTTTAGTAAATAACAGCGACAATGGCATGAGTGACAGGCCGCTTTGTCATGCCAGTTTCAACGGCTTAACATCTCACGAAGACATCCTTTATTAATTTTGAGGGAACAATGTAACTTTCGCGGGCCTATTCTGGAACCTTCTGCCGTGATTTGTACTAATTGTTTTGCAGTATTATAGGTAATTTATTAATTAATTTTCGCTAATATTAAGACCAAATATATAACTTATATTTGATGGATAAAATAGGATGCCAGGTTATTAATGCTCTAGGAAAAAACTATTTTCGCGGCCTCTAGTTGCTTTTAATTACAATATTGAAGCTATTTACAACTTCGTCTCATAGTATCACAAGAAGGACCTAGTACTATAAGAACCAATTTCTTTACAAGCAAGTAATGACCAGTAGAGGATAATTCCATAAATTTACTCTTTATCTTAGAATAGTTCAGCAGATTCTGCACAGAATAGTCTGGTTATCATTCATTAAAATCAAGCAATACGGGGCGGTAAAGTTTCCTGTTAACGTGCGTCGCAAACTTACCTGGCTGTTCAGCTGTGAATTGTAAACACGAAAGCAGAACTTTGATGTGTCGAGTACCTGGCAATCTGACATCATGCAAAATAATTCAGACAGTGGAGTGATTCGCATCAAATATTCAAGTGTGCAGCGATAAAACATTGCCATTTGGGGTGCTTTGACTCGACCTTTTAAAATATTGAAACGTAAAAGCATGCATATTTTGTAAGTGCCACTATGTGCTTTTTAAAATAAATCCTTGTGATGTTTTGAAACCCTGGAATAAAATGAATATATAATTCGTAAAAGAAAAGCTTTTTGAATTGGTTTAGTGATGTGAAGATATATTGTGATCGATTTTGAATCGAATAATTCAATTATCTGCTACATGAATCGCACGTCATACAATTATCGATTCGTTAAAGTCAGTAGCAAATGGCAAAACTTGCTGACACCCATCGCGCTCCAGTTGCGAATCGATGCCAGATAAAATCTTAGCAGTCGGGAGCACACCCCTACTGACAATGCCGCTCTGCTTCAGAATAGTGATGGGCTTTTGTCGATAGTTTTCAAATGACTGATGGTTTTAGTTTCGTGTACATAGCGCTTAGTTGACTGCGTTTCAAACTCGATTTTGAAAACTGAAACATGTTTCATGTCAAAGGCCAAACGCCGTGGAATTCGCATATGATTTATTACTTTTAGTCTTCGGTTCAATACGCACAAATAGCAACTGTCATGCGTCATTTGAATACGCTCGTTATTACAGTTTCATACTAATGAATACCGAGCATTTGGAACTAGGTTTATTTCGTTACTAATAAAATTGGTATGGCTAATCTTACCTACTCTTTGTAGTATATATGACAATGTGAAATTATTTAAATATATCCTATTCTTCAGGTTTACAATCTGTACGTGTTATATCCTACATTAAAAGAATACCATCGACTATCGATAGAAGCAAATACGATCCATTTTTATTGGAATCGAGTAACACTAGAATGTCGTTTGCTGGACAGTGTCTCCCTCTATCGCGACCACCCGTCTCTATCTTCGACCACGGGAGTAAAGCCGATTATAATTTGCGATAAAAACGCATGTCTCTATCCCAGGGTCATCACATTTATGGGATTGATTAGTAATTTAGAATATAAAGTGTAATTTATACCATAACTTCTGAGTATCACGTGGTTAATATATTTAAATTGTGTAAATATTGGATTGATTAGTAATTTAGAATATAAAGCGTAAAAAAAATACTATAATTTCTGAGTATCTCATGGTAGTATATGTTGTAAATTAATTTAAACCTAACACCAAGGTCTGTTGATCAGATTCTGATTTTTATTATTTTATGTTTGTGTTGTTTGTAGTATTGTAGTTGGTTATAACAACATGAAAAGTGTAATTATTTATCTTTAAATTTGAATCAACATAAAAATAACATACAAAAACGTTCTGAATTAATACACAGAATTTCATAAGCTAGTAAAACACGTGCTTTCATAATTAAACAATTTTGGAAAGTTCTTTTAAATGAACTTAAAAATAACCCGACTACTTTAATAAGACACAGATTTAATATTATCATGTTTGCACAAGTAATGTAGTTCGCAATCACAACATGGAAAGTGAATTAATTATTATTTGCCATAAAATATGAAACAACATTAAAATAACTTCAAAGCAGATTTTATCAGCTAAGTGCTCATGCAAACACATGCTCTCACAAATAGCCAAATTTACATTCTCTCAATAATCTATATTACACGGTAGACATAATCTTGCTCTAGTAAACCGCTGTAGTAGGTATATAACATTTCCGATGGCATTGACAACCCTACGCCTCCCTCCACAGTCTTTGCTTTATCCCGACCTCCTGTCAAAAGTCTTCCAATTTATGTATTGCAGCCGACACCCTAGCGCTGTATTATTTATTGCTCGGCGGCGAGAACTACTTTTCTTTTTAGTTTCCACCATATCGGATAGTATGGTGTGCTGTGAAATTAAAATGAGAGGAGGCGTCTCGTCCCTTAGAAGAAAACATGTGACTCAACGGGTGACTCATTGAATTCTGTATGTAGGGGATGGGACATATTTTATTGACTTTACAGACAAAGAATATGATGAGAAAGAAATGACGTCATTGGTTTAACTGTAGGTTAGATCGTGTTATATGCAGAAAAAGATTAAAATAAAAATGATTAATCCGGTATCTTATATCATAATCAATATCTTTTGTAATAGTAGAGTTTATAAATATTATTAATTTATTTACTTTTTTTATTACGTTCTACGTTTTATTCAATAACTTTTCCTTATGCTTTATTCATATACTTAGTGGAGTTACATCTACTTTGATTGTTAATACAATTATACAACACAACATACAGTTATGTACTCACAATTGGCTAAGTAACACGAGTGTTCCATTCAGTCTGCCCAACGATACGAACAAAGCAACACAATAAAGAACATGCAAGATCAGCCATTTGTGTATTCCGGGTTTGAAAACAACAAAATGGAATGTTGTAATTGTGTAATAGCCACTGCTATGCTCAAAGCAAAACGCGCTAGCTTTTAGTTTTGCACGAACAAAAATCGCAAAGTTGTGATGTCGTTTAGATAGCGATAGACGCTACGAAAAAGGCAAAGGTTTTGTTTATACTTTTTCCTACTGCGGCTGTGCTGCGGTACATTGTAAAGCTTCAGCCTGAACCTAATTCGAGAACTGTGTGCTGAATATGCAGTTTTGATTGTTTAGGTTCGAACTGCCAGATGAGTTTGGTTATAAATAATGCAATTGCATGTTTGGAGTTCATTAAAACCTTTTTTTTTTATTTACCATAACTTTATTGTATGGATGTATATCAACGTAAAACTTAGTATTAAGTATCTTTTAAACCTATTTCCTATTAAATTGTTATTTGGATCATACATTTCCTTAGTAGGTTTTAAAAAAACATAGGCTCTCACATATTATAAGTGAACGACAAAAGAATCGTCAACTTTGTGTAGCGTTGGCTAAGTAAAGTGACATACGATTGGAATAGCCTAAAAGATAATTTAACAGTAGTCACTCAAACCTCTCATTTCCTCAATAAACTATTAGTGCGTACACATACTTATTATGAACGGAGAGTTCGCACAGTTTACGTAAACTTCATAGTAACCAAATGCAACGTTCAATGACACGGAGATAACATTTCCACCTTCAGACTTGATAAAATCGCATCGTCTAATACATTTTTATTTCCCAAAGCTACGCTCTTCCAAGTTTAATGATTTTAAGTGACCATTAAGGGGCGTCGCGATGGTTCAAACAAAAGTAACAAGTCATAGAAACTTTGTCCGCCGCGTGTCCTGCGAGACTGTACACAGACAGACGCGGGACGATGACAACCTTCCATTGTCTCTGCGAGCCATTCATTCGCTGGATACGAGAGTGTTTGTTTGATATAAAGCACATGGTGAAATATAATAATGGCCCTAAGGAAACGTTATGATATCAAGTAGAAAGAAAGTTTCAAGATCCGCTATTCCTAGAATTAAAGTAGATATTTTAGGGACTCCAAACATACTTAATGAAAGGTTCTACGTACGGTATAGTTTGAAATTAAAAACTTAATAAGTATAATAGCCGCGAATTATAGAAGAACCATTATGAGAAAGTACGAGTATGCGTGAAGAAAAAGGTTTGCCAGAAAGCGCTGGATTCTCTAATGTAAAACCAAAGCTACATTTATACCTACAAAAAATACTATAATATGCACTTGCAATATTGAACTCTAGGAAAACTATTCTCTACTTTATGTTTATATAGCCCAGAAAACGTAGCACGTGAGGGCGGAGAAAAGCATATAAAATAAATTGGTAGAAAGCATTATATCAAGTGCTTTTAACATAAAATGACGTCAATGTCATGGGGGATCATAACAGCACCTCCTACTGTGACTTTGAGAAATGCGATCGCTGTAATAAATAAGAAATCAATGAACTGCATCTTGGAAAGACGTCTGGTAATAGAAAATGGCACATAAAGTATACATTTTTAAATCTATTGAACGTAAATAGAATAATTTGTAAAAAAAGTGTGTGAAATAGAAACTAAACTTCTATAAAATATTGTAACATTCGTTAAGTACAAAGATCCTCAATAACCTTGCTTAAGAGCTTATTAACAATTCATGTCATATAAAAGAATTTCTCCGTAATAATTCCATTGAACGGGGCTCCATATGAGCAAAAAAGCCGAATAAAGAATTTTCCTCAATTCCGTTACTGTTAATCCAAGTATTCGCCCCCGGGGCATATTCTCTATGGCATTCTATATGAGGAGACAGCAAGACGCCTTCAGGCCGCTGGAGTCACGCGGATATTTATTACGAAAGATTAATGATACGAACATCCAGTTACAGGAAAAGACGCATAAAATCTAATACATGCCCATGTGCAGGCAAGGGGAATTTCGGGAGGAAATCGCAGATGGCATGTATTTGGCACACTCTAGTAGCTGCTAATAAGTACTGGTAATAATTACTCATATATTAAACTAATAAGATTAGATGTTTGTTCGTAAGCTTAAGGCTTTGTCGGCTTCGTCGGCTTAAGGTTATGCATTGTATTGACTTAACTATAACTAACTATGTGCAGTTCTTAATATAACTTCTTTTATGATCATTTTCCTGACTAATAGACATGCTCATCACACGATACTTACGCATCAACTTCTGTTAGATACTAGGAACAAATATAATTTTATTCAAAATGACGATTATATATCTAAACGGTTATCTACAACACATGTGTGTGGATATCATATTTATTTTTTAGGAGTTTTCTGAAGATATTGTTAAAAGTTTCATGAGTTTGGAAAACGTCTCCGAGATTTCTAACAGGACTCTTCAAGAGGTTCACTATCTGGTTGCAAACTGAAGATGTTTGGACCATGCTATAAATATTTTCTTCTAGTCAGCCGTGTGACACAAAAGTAACAATAAACACGACTTTAAAAGAGACGCCTATACTGAAAAACGAACCAGATACAAAACCCGATAACAACAGTTAACTTAGTTATCATTCGCACCGTAAAGAGCAAATTACAAGAATTAAAATCCAATTTCGTATGCCATCCCACCCGTACCTGGTTTGCATTCATCTAAATTACGACAAATGAATATCGTGCAGTGTTGATACAGCTTATGTAAATAAATAGTCGAAGCTCTGTTCCTGTACTCGACGCTTGTATCCCGCTATTGATAGGGTTGAAATTGGTATGCTGTATAGGAACAGGTAGCCTGTATTTGCTCGATTCCTCTGTGGTTGGTACAGGGAAATGAATTGCCCAATTTTCCGCATTTTCCCCTATTAACAACATGCGGCCGTAGGAATACGGGTGACGCGTCCGCAAATAACGGAACCCGCATAACTTGGCGCACTTACACTGAAAAAGCGGCGTAATTTTGAACTAGAACTTAGGCTAGCTAGCTTTCTATACAGTCGTTGTTGTTTCATTTTTCTCTCAGGTTTTAAGTGAATTATTGTCCATTGGTTTGTCAATGATTGTGCAAGGGTGTGTAGATATATGATTAACGGGTGGCTGTGACAATGATGATACTTTTCATCTCCATTACTGTTTGGATATGGGCACACGTAGCTCCATTTTTCCCAATGATCACAAATTACTTTCACTTTTCTGATGTAAGTACCTACTGGGTTTGAAATATACTTTTCTTACACTAGTACAAGCATATCGCAACGTTTCACTTTCTAAAAAAATATTACGAGTAGTTTAGTTCTTATGTCTCATATACCCTTAGCTTACTATAAAAGTACTTGACACTGTCACTATCCCTTATTTACCTTTATCGTCATTTGACCTGAACCAAAATATGTTGGCACCAGAACACCTTAAAATAGTCACAATGCAACCATAACGGTTGATACGGCGAACATTTTGCCCGTAACTGTGTCGAGATAAGGTAAGTATCCGGTTTTGAATCGAGTCGTTTTCCAACCGAAACTCTTTTGGGATGGAGATAGGGTTCGCTGGATGCTGTGGTATTAATATTATGAAATTGACTATAAAGAGAACAATAGAGATGACAGTGTTAATGTAGAACTTGATACATAAATACATTGGGCATGTTGAACAAGAGGCTGGTTTCTCAGGTTTTAAAAAAGAAAATCAAATTCGTCCACTTTTCTTAAATTCACTTGAAATCTATTTAATCCCTTGAGTAGAACCTTTGGTTTTCTTGCATAATCAGGCATAGATTAGAAAATTTTCTGATGATTTGGCTTTAGACATGTATTAGATAAATATATCTAGAGAAAAACAAAAATTACTAATTCATATAATATCCTATAATGTCACTCTAACCAACACAAACGTAGACAAACTGGACCTTACGTTACAATGTTGTTATGGTGTCAACTATTCACAAATTCCACAAAACAACCAACTGAGAAAGTTAGAGTAAATCCCGTTGAAACGATTTCCGAAGCGTCTCCTTTATATATCAATATAAGCCGATGAAAGAGCCAAGGTTCCGTAAGCTACACCGTCTCCCGATGTAATGAATTTCCTCTTTCATTTAGCACCGGGTTACGGCTCTTTTTATGGCCGGATTCTTATTTTGTTACTCCAAGCTGTTGTGTGGGATTGAGAACGTCTTTTGTATGAGCTGTACTCGTAACAGATACAGTACAAAAAAACTCAAGTTATTTGAGATTTGATGTTTGTAAAACATCAGCTGTTTTTTCTTAAATAACTGTAATTTATTAAGTACAAGTAGATACAAACACTATAGCGGCTTGTTATCATTAAGTGCTAAGCCTACGTTCAAAAGTAGACGTCAGAAAGACGATTGATTGAAGTTATCAACCAAGTGCAAGTAAACCTTTAACTAATTTATGACGAAATAGATATAATTAGCTTATCTGCAATCTTCTTCGAAAGCAATCTTGTTTACGAGAAAATAAATGCTAAATATGCTTTACACTTCGTTAAGTACTTGACTGTATTCGTTTATTTGTTTACGAGAAATTGTTGATAACTTGTTTTTCGTTCTTTCTTATATGATAGAAGTTATAATAATGAATTACTTGGAATGCCGAGGGCGGGTTAGATAGCTTCGCTTACATTTCGGTACAACGAAATCGTCGTTTCCAAATTGAGAAATGTTTTTTGTTGTCCGCTCTCAGAATACTCAATGAGGGACGGGGGTGCTGTACCTACAGGCTGCTATAGAGTTTGCGCTTTGTCAAGTCATTCCTTATTTTTTCTAAATTTGCTAATATCTGAAATTATTAAAGTGTCATTAAAATGACGCACTTCATTGGTATTCTATATTTGATTTGTAATTGTTCTCATCTAAAACTCGAATAATCATGGGGTAGAGAACATCTTGGAGTATACCGCTTATTAAATTAAGCCTATTACAAGATTCAATGGAAAAACTAAGACAATTAACAAGAATACGTATCCGCTTAATAGATCATAGTCAAACAACTACTGTAATCACTAACTATCCTTGATTTTTCTGTAAAGTATTTTTGGCTTTTATGCTAAAGTAATAGACACTTTAGAGTTACCCAAGCTATACTTATAACAACATGTGCTACAATCTCTATAATTGTATAAGGAAGGCTGTTTACTTACTTGCGCTTAGATTGTAATTCTCAAAACCTATAGCAGTAAGACAGAACCTTCTATAGGAGTAAAAATGATAATGTCAGTCTCAAGATATTTTGCACAAAGCATAAATAAGCGATGTACATCTTTTTACATAAAACTGAACGCCTATCATAATATTCGAAAGCGGTATTTCAAAGCCATTAACTAAATTACAATTATAACATTAGTCTTTTGGACTTTAATTAAGGGAGGGCAGAAATGACATTCATTATATTAACTGCTCCTAATGACTTTAACAGTTGATTTTTCGACTATTCATATAGTTGAAAACTGGGAATCGAATGTATTATTATAATAGTATTTCCGTATTGTTATTATTTAAAATATAATAATCAATAGCAATACTAGCCGCTTACAAGGCATATTTAGGTATTATTCAAAGACCGGATTGATGAAAGATATATTGTATAAATATTTCGCCGTCACTGATATTTATATACTTTCGCGTGCACACTTACTTTCCTTGTAAAGGCATCATTTATAAGTTCCCCTGATAGATAACCAACCCTTTTGAAATAAGACAGTCATAATATTCCATCATGCATGTTTACATACGCGTATAAACTTCAATCTGGAGCAACAACTCGAACAAGAACCAACCTGTAAGGTTGTAAAAGTATTATTATTTCGGCGTTCCCCGTAGCGATTCAAATAGAATCAAAACCTAACCTGGTTAGCTCTGCCCAGAATACTGATGCCTCCTTAGTATTCCTCAAAGGGTACGACGACCATTATCGCCTTAGAGCCTAAAGGAGACTAAATAAAACTAATAGGACGCTGCTTTTTCTCCGTAATGGGGTAAACCATACACGGAGCATGGCGATTCAACATGTGTCACTCATTTGTATACACAATAATTTGTTAAGCTCTACAGATTTTTTTTATGTATTAATATTTGAAAGAAATAGTCTTTTGTTGTATACCAACTGTACTGAATCGTCCATTGCTGATATAGTCAATGACATGTTTGAGTATTTTTGTTACAAAGTCTAGATTTAAAATAGAGGAACGACAATCTTCATGCGTTCATATTTAATGTAGTAATATTTTGAACATCGAGCTTGTGTTTCTTATCCTGACTAAAACTTCCGTACACTTATGTTAGCTGTACTTACACGTATTCAGACAAATAATTAATAATAAAATATCTATATATAAACTAGTTTTCTTTCTTTCTTTCTTTATATCTTTTTATTTCTAAAATCGTAAACGATAAAGACACAAAACCATTTATATTTCCTTACAATCAATTGTGATAGTCTGTGAGAATAGAGTTCTGTTTGAGATGCACTCAGTTGACGTAAATATTGGAAGATTTCGAGGGGCCCCAAACTATTGAGTTTAAATGGAGTCATTTGTATTGTAACTGAGTTCAGAAGGGTGCGGTTCCAACTCAACATTTATTGACCACTTGAAAGTTCTCAACATGTATTGGTTTCAGTACTGTGTTGAGTTGTTTACTCTGCACTCTAATAGACCCTTCGGTCAGTGGGGTGATCTGTAATTACTGTACTTGCTCATATGTTGCATCAAATGCGCCTATGTCGATAGGTAAACAGTTTGCAAGACAATTGTGTCTTTGTGACGTAAGCGATAAGAGTTATTTTTCGATTGACATTTACGTACAAATACTCATAATTATTCTAATTAATCAATATAAAGGTAACGTAAAATATATGCGTAAATATTCACAGATAAATTTCTGTTTAAATTATATTTTATGATACAACTTTTATCAAGTAAGCCTCTTTCGTAGCGTTTAATGACATTGAATAATTTGATAACATTACATAATTTAAAAAAACAGTGCCAGGCCATTGCCTTTACCAAACCTTATTTTCTAATTGAAGACCTTATAAACTCATCGACTTATATTATTATGTTAAATAGTTTCCATTCTCCCCACGAATATACCTATTAAATTCACTTTATTCTCACATCTAGCACATAGCCTCCTCGTATATCTAGTGAGATAATTGTTTTATGAAAGCCACCGTAGGCGTGGCGCTTACGCTTTTTGTGTCACGGCGACAGCTGCGTGTAATGGCTTCTCGGTTTCTTACGTTTATTGAATTTATCATTCACAAAAACCGCTAAAGCGTTTTTCCTTGTCACCCGAAATATTCGATTTAAGTTGCTCGTGTCATTTTTTTATATTATAATATCTTTCTGTGTATAAAAGGGTTTTAAAATTAGGCTTCATCTTTTTCTCTTTACACAAGCTACTACGCATTTTAAGAGTTCGTAGGACATAAAGGATATAAAGTAGTAAGAAGTGAGTTAAAAAACAAGAAGTTTAAAAACATTATCTATTATGATGAATTTTTTGTGTATTTTTCTAGTTTAATTGTATTACTATATTCAAAGAAATGTCTAACAATATATTTTGCTTGTTTCAGGTACTACTCGATCTGCGATGTTACCCATAACTACGAGGAAAATTTATGCAAATTAACTTTGAATTTCAATGTTCAAATTTGCTAGGCATTTTGTATAGAATATCAATAGTATGTGTAATATACTCAATTGTTTTTCTCTGCGTTCCCCTTACTAAGCAAGAAAAGCTCTATAAAATACCATTAACACACTCGTACTCGTACTTTGCTTATCATTCTCCAGCCAAACCCCATTCAGCTAATTAGCGAATTCAAAGGAATGATCCGAAAAACCAACAGCGGCTTACAAACCAAACATTAATGCCTGCTACTACCTTCACCATTAGCTGTTTAACACGTGCTAGAATTAACTTTGTAATTACTGTACGCGAACAGGGTTGTGAGAAGATCACAAAACAAATACATCAAAGTACTTTCACTTGACATTCGGTAACGAGATGGTAATGAGCTCGTGTTTCATTAATTGTTCTGCGCTAACATTGGCTGAGTAAAGTTTGCCCAGAGTTTTATCTCATTATGAAGGCTGCTAAGGTAATTTTGATCAACACTTATGTAATATATGTCAGGAGACATTTAAGATATAAAACCTAAATTCACGGATTAAAGTTCTTAAAACCTATTCATTGTTAACTTAGATCCGAATTAGTGAATAAAATACCTACATCGATCAAATTTTAGATAGAAATATAAAAATATAATATCATTATTGTACGAGTATTACTTAAAGTGTGACCAGTATTTATTTATATTTTAAACTATAATACATAAATTCCTCTAGGCGTAAACAGGCACATCTAATCAAGGCCTGGACGTCTGTGTTAGAAAGTATTCCTAGAAAGTATATATTAGAGGGAAGCCATTTCCCCGAACGCAATTAAACTTTAACTTCATTAAGGGAAATGCCCTATTTTCTTTTCTTTGGCCATAATAGCTCGGATGTATTACGCCTCTTGCCGAGTTCTATTGTTTACTTTGACAATGAGGTTGCCATGGAAACGTTTGTTGTGCGCACAATGATATCCCGTACTTTGTTTTAATTGGGTTTTAATTTAACTGTTTAAGCTGTCACTCAAGTGGATATATTCAAATTGCCACTTTCGTGAATGTAAATATTGTACAGTTTTATATCCGTTTGCCTTTTTATAAATAAAAGTCTAGAGTTATGAGGTGTTCATACGTATTTATTTACATCAAGCCTTTAAAAACTTTACCTAGATTGAACTTGCATGCTATTCGTTATTTTATTATTTGTTATACTCTGAAAGATATGCAACATACGAAAAACATGGTAAAAATACTATAAATAACTAAATACAATAATCATCTTCATAACTAATACTTAATTGCTAGGTTATGCTAGAACCACAAAAAGCCTAAATATATACAGACGTATTTCAACAATAATTGAATAATGGCTCCTCAGATTTAATGGAATGATTTCCAACTTTATTTGCGTAAAGGAAAACAAGCTTTCTTAAGGAATCACACAAAAGAGCCGGAACAAATGACCTGTTTAATGAAATGGCCACAGGAAACGAAAAATAACAATTTGATGCACTTATAAGGGTGCTCTCCTAAGCTATGCCGCCTAATGAAAGCCTGCCTGCTACAAATTGAGTTTGTTCGGACGGTTAATTCTAAGTCCCAATTTTGGTGATTACCCAAACAAATCAGTACAAAGCTTGTGGAAAATTTTAGTTAATTAATCTTTGAATAAGTGGAAAATTATTGAGTTCGAAAACTAATGGTATTCAAAAACAACCTACTGTTACAGTAAATAGAAAAAAATATGTTTATTTCTTAAAACATTTCTGAAATAGGTAATATCGTTTCTAATATTTTTACACAGGTGAAATTTTTAGTTTCTAAACTAAATATGAACCATAGACCGCAAAGCTCTATGTGGTAAAATGTGAATTAATTCAAATTAATTAGCGTTATTATATTATATCATTATATGATAACTTTGTTAACTGCGCATCTGTTTTGCACTCATTATTAGATTCCTTATTAGATTATAATTCGTTCGCCACTCATAAATTAATAATGGGACCTCTTGACAGCGACAAGTATCTCGAACCTCCTTCAAGCCTTATTTGGCAGTTTCTTTTTAATTGGAGCACGTCACAAGAAGTTGGGGAAAGGCCATTTAATTTTTACGGCCTTCCCCGTGACGTTACGTTCTTAGTTTTTCCATTACTTTTATTACTCAAGCCCGTGTTCCAGTAATCACTTTATATTGGATGTAATTAAAAGAAAACTGCTTTGTGCTGGCTTCGCTATAAGTGAACTTTATTTCCCAAGACTCCGCAAGCTATAAATGTGTTTTATTAATATCGTGCGTTATTAAATATCGTGTCCTGAAAGTGTTTAATGTTGTGCATTATGTTTATAACCATTGTGGTGAATAACGTTAAGCAATGAATTATCGAAACGGCGTATTAGAAATTATTTCCCAACAACGCCGTTGTTATGGCTCTTAAGATGCGATTTTCATAATACCGTTTTGTGGTGTTATACTAGGCGATTTTATCGTTTTATGAACTATCTAGCTAATGTCATAGAGACCGAGGTAATATGTATTCTGAACACGAACGCACATATTCACATTTATTTATGTCTATTAGGTCAATGCGTGGGTTCGAGGTGGTCATAGGTCATAGGATTACTACGTATTGCGGAATTGGACACTCGAATTTCTGCCTACCCCTTAAGAGTAAATATTTTTGGAAGCGTTTGTTTTGTATTTTATAATATATTTTTTACATGCAATCAATTCTATGAAAATATTTTTTCAATGTATATTAAAGGTATAAAGATGCCATAGAATACTATACATTTCAAAGGATAAACCATTAAATCCAAATGGCACTATATATCTCAGTTTAGCTTTAGTCAGAGCGCAAAACGATATTTGAATACCGTTTTAGGCAACAAAATAAATTAGCCTAAAAGGAAAGTGTACTATTCTGCAACTTTACGGCATGGTTGCGGCTGTAGTTTTATACTTTATCCTGTACCCATGAGATTTATTTATTCATTGCTTATAAATAATATATATATAAACTATCTATAAAACAATACTATATAATATAAACACACTTCGCGAACATTATTATCATTAACCAAATTCTTGTATTCATCTCCGAAATATCGAAGTACTTTAACACATAATATGTTTTATCAAATAGTCATCAACAAACATAACAGGTGACCCACTGTGACATAGATAATAATAATAGTTACATAGTTTACAGTTTTTGTTTCCCGTGCAAATATGACCCGTAAAAAATGCTAACTAGTTGCCGTCCTTCCTGGCATGTCGTAAGAGGCAACTAAGGGACTAGGGGTATATACGTAGAATCTATAAGGCAATATGCTTGCAACCTGTTACCAATGTTCCATTATGACATCGCAACACCAATATTATGCTAGTTACCAAAGAGATGTTTTTATATCTTCAAGGTTTTGACCACCCCGAAAGGGATAAAAGGACATGAATTTATATATGTATGTTTGTCATTAGATATAAATGGGAGCGCTATAAATAAATTGTACTCGTATTCCAGAATAGGGCTTTCGGACATCCATCTGCAATACCATCCATTGCAAAGAGTTTCTGGCACCACGCCAAGCTAGCCCTTATCCAATCATTAAGTCTTTAGTTGAATTACGTCCTTGTACATTCAACGGAGAGTCCAGTTTTGTTTGATATTTTTTTCCTATTAGGAAGAACACCCTTATTTTAGTTATGGCTACGTATATTTTATACGCGCTTTAGATGTATCGAATTCTTAGAGAGATACTTTTGAAATTGTATATTGGTGTCCCATGTTATAAATCGTTAGTCATGTTGTGAAAAGCACCATCTTGTTAAATGCGTTAGTGACTATTATTGATATCGGGCTGAAAAATATAATTAACACACTATTTCATATTGAAAATATTATAATATGCTATAAGATTTATCAACATTTATTTTCCAAAAACACATAATATGTTTATTTATTCTCACACAAAACATAACATATGCTTCACGACTTGTGTATACACACACACTTTTTATCTTGCTGATGGTCAAAATAGTCAGAGGCTACCTATCTCCGACATTTTGAAGTTGGTCATGGCAGCCAAACAAATCCCACAAAACGTCATATTTTCTTCACCATTTCTATCTATTCAAACATCTAACTTAACTAAATAAAATTGAATCAGATCGAAACCAAATGCAATCGCACAGCGTTCCCACATTTTAATAAATATCAAAACTCAATAAGGTCGAATACCACTTTCAATAACCTGAGCTTTTACGTCGGGTACCTCCGTAAAATCTTATGTTCCCTTTACAAGGTAGTAAAGGACTGCTTTGAATGTAAGTGTGGCGGTTTGAAATTGCAAACGTGTGCTCTTTGATCTAACTTTATCGGGTAGCGGAATCGAGGTTATGAGTACAAATATTTACTAATGAAACAAACATACTCGTTCCATTTATTTAATGTATAGTAAGTATTATATTATCTGTGGCACAATATAGCTCAGATTTATACATTAAAATATCTCTGCGGAGATGTTATACTATATGTAAACATTTTTATCTACATCTACATTTAGGTACCTCTTCAATAATTACCATTTCACTAAGAAGACGACTGTAGCAATATTGAAAAACGAAAGGTAACGTTTATTTTGATTGAAAATGGTGGCTTTTGAATTCTTTTTTCGCTATTCCATATTTCCCTGGCAGCAGTTCTGCATAGATGCCTCCACAGCGAACAACTCTGCAGTATGCGCTGTAAAGTTGGCATTCGTCCAACAATGGGCTTGATTCTCCAAATTAAACTATTGCTCGGACATCGAACTAGTTTACGAATTGCTCACGTTACTACCTAGGTCCTTGTAAATATTTACATAAGAGTGGGTTGAGTGATGTTCTTGTACGTGTGAGTGTGTGAGTTTCGTATTAGAGTTGTATTAATGCACTGTATTATTTGTAAACTTATATTAGGTCTTTACCTACGAAATTGCCGTTTTGTATGAAAAAATTTAACGAATTTTTTTCTTGTATTTTTTAATTGTATTAATCGAAGTAATCACCCATGCAATCGATGCATCTTTGCCAACGCAGTGGCAGTTTATTGATGCCCTTCTTGAAGAAATCAGCTGGACGGGAGGCAACAAATTCTTCAAAGGCATTTTGTACTGCCTCTCGGGTATTACATTTTTTTCCCGCCAAGAAGTTATCCAAATTCTGGAAAAAGTAGAAGTCTGTAGGCGCAAGGTCTGGTGAGTACGGTGGATGATGGAGAGCTTCCAATCCCAGTTCTTGCAACTTGGAGACCGTCTGCTGTGCAGTATGAGGTCGCGCGTTGTCGTGCAGGAGCAGCGGAGGCGAGCGATTGACCAATGCTGGTTGGAGATGTGCCAGCTTCTCCATCATTGTGTTCAGTTCTTCACAGTACACATCTGCAGTAATGCTCACCCCGTTTGGTAAGAAGCTGTGATGAATCACACCGGCGCTAGACCACCAAACAGTGACCATCACTTTTCTAGGGGTAAATTTTCGTTTAGGGCACTGTTTAGGTGCTGAACCAGGATCCAACCAACTTGCTGAGCGCTTGCGGTTGTCAAACAGAATCCATTTTTCGTCGCAGGTAACAATGCGGTTCAAAATTCCTTCATTTGTGTGTCTCTTGAGCAGTGCAAGGCACGTCTCGACGCGTACTTCGCGCTGGCGATTATTGAGTTCGTGGGGTACCCATTGGTCAAGCTTTTTTACCTTGCCAATTTGACGCAAATGGACCAATATTGTTTTGACGCTAACGTCGAAAGCTGCTGCTAATTTCGCCGTAGATTGTGTATCATCAGCTTCCACAATCGCCTTTAATTCGTCATTGTCGACCAAAGTCTTCGGACGACCACGAGGTTCATTTTTCAGGTCGAAATTTCCAGAACGGAAGCGAGCAAACCAATAACAGGCGGTGCGTTGGTTTGTAGTGTTAGCTCCGTAAACGTCATTGATGTTGCGTGCCGCTTGTGCCGCGTTGCTGCCACGACGGTACTCATATTCCATAATTACTCGAATTTTTAACGTATCCATGATGACGAAAAAGATTGAAATGCGATGAAAACGTAACACTAATAAATAAACAAATGACTACTTTTGGATAAAGAATTCCTTGTTTTTAAAATAAAATTAATTTGAAATTAGAATTCTTAGTCAAACAAAAATTATTTTGATTTGAAATGGCCAGTACTGCAGAACGGCAATTTCATAGGTAAAGACCTATTATTAGCATTCTATTACTGAAATGACTGCATTATTTCAATTATAATAAAGATACGTATTTGTTAAGTAAAGTAGCAAATTCATTTGTATATGGATTCGTTCAGCCATTCAGTTTATTTTCTAGCTTAATTCTTAACTACCTTTGCCAAACAACAAGATGAATGGTACGCGACAAAGGCTTTCTTCCTGCATGACTTCAATGCTTGGACCAATTGACTATTGACGACTCTACCACCAAAAGTAGCAGTAGAATCCGCCCCACGAGTGGCTGTGAGCGCAGTAGGCACAACCCCGTCAGCGCAAGCCGTCGGCCGCGCTGTTCCATCCATTCGCAATTGAAAGCAGCGCTAATAAAATTGTCTGGATTCAGTCTAGCTATGCGCTGGCAATCGGTGATTTACTGCCTCGATATGCCCATAGTTGGGAGCTAAAGTATGAGGCTACAATGATTCCATACATACATACACGTCCTTTATTCTCTTCGGGATATAATATCGCCTAGGTGACTTATTAGCATAAATAAAAAGGTTGTGATGTCATAATGCAACATTGGTGACAAGTTGCTAGCCCCTCGCCCAAAAGACATGCCGCCAAAACCGGAAGCTAGTTATCATTCTTTTCTACGCCCCAGATTAGCACGGGAATCCTAGCTAGTACGGTACTAAGTAAACAGGACTATTATACTACAAGTAACGTATGTTGCCATCTGTGTTTTGAATACAAACTGTAGCTTTAGGAAGTCTACAACTTCAATACACCAATTTTTCGGCTTCATTCCTTCACTTATCTCACCATTTATTGGCAGATCTCCACAATTTTCTGCGCCATGTTAATATTACATCATTACATCAACTTCTCATAATTACCTATTTTGGTTGGTAACATAATCGTGATTTGGCATATCATTTAATGTAAAGGTAAATAAATTATCAACGTAACAAGCACAATAGCGGAACCGCATTCGAAATCTATGTAATAAATTAACGTTAATACAAATCAAACCGTGATTCATCACCCATTAATGATTAAAATTTTATTAACATTGAATAATTGAACTGCGTGAGCGGGTATGGGTATGACCAGTAATAAATTAACAAAATGAAATGTCGGAAATCATGAAATGATGGCTGCAGACGTAAATTCTTATAATTCAATTGGTTTGGGATATTAAAATGCGCATCGCATAGCCCTGCGCTGCAAGGGTGCATTATTAATGATGCACCTATTTTGATCACTTGCAGGGGAATGAAAGACCAGCTCTTCGTTCGCAGAACAGTAAAAGAAATATATATAAAACAACATATAAATTTATAATAAATAAATAAAAAATATATATAAATAAATAAAGTAATAAATAGATTAATTAGTTAAACAAATAAACAATTTATAACAACTTGAAGGTTTATCTGAACTATTACAATAGCTACGAAATTTGAGATTTTTTTCGTTTTACGTCTAATACTTATAATTTATTCGAAATGATTTATATCGAATATGTATCTTAGCCTTTTGAGCATCAACAAATTTGATGTTAATATAGTTAGTACTAGATGTCAGAAATACCAATTTAATTTACAATACTATTTGTGCATTTATGTCATTGAAAAGAAGGCAATAACAGTGAAACTGCATCGCAATCAAATATCAAAGTAACAGTAATTTTTACCATCCAATTATTCCTTGGTCACTAATATCATTACGTATACCACCTAAGCCCTCACAAGTCTCAAATTTCAATATTTAATAAATTACTAATATTGGCTTACACCACTCCCCTAAAGTAAAACCGAATATCTCAATATCGCAAGAAATGCATTCTAACAAATGACATGAGACGAAACAATCAATTTACATTGATTGTCTGTCATGCGTATAGGGGACGCGAGTAAGTGAATTACATCCGCACACACGAGTACTATCAAATGTTCGAAGGGCGTTGCTTTTGTTTTTTAAACATGCTTTCATTTGTATGTCAATACTACGATGAGAGAAACCTACTTGTTCCCGAAATAGGTTATAGTCCGTGCTTGTAAATGGCGGCACGGCTGACCACCAGTCACATTGAGTATCTGCGGAGATGGACACCAGAACCTCTGATTACCCGGTAAGAGTTAATGGTCCTGAAAGCGTTTGTTTTCGTTTTGTCTCGTATGTATGCCTTTTGTCAGCAAGCGATATGTTAAGAAATATAAAGAAATTATTCGCATAAAGTCTACATATATTTTTTAGAACTTAGCTTCAGAAAGTCATCTTGATAGAGTGGAGATATTTATCCCGTAAGTGGTAAGTTGTTGTAGATATAAAAGTAGAATATCATAAGTAGTATAATTCCCATAATTTCATATAGTTAGAATGTTGCCAGTGATTGATAGGAAAAAAATATCGTAATCTGATTATACATTAACTTTTAGGATTACTTACGAATTTATTTAATTTGCGCGTTTCCACCAGCTGATGCCTTTGTTCGCTATAACTAAAGCATGGTATTCCTTCATTTTATAATCCAAGATAAATGTTCTGTCATATCCACTCACAAGTTCCCCTTCCGGAACACTTTATACATAATAAATCACGTATTTTCTTCGTTCACAGCAATGCCGATGAGGTTGCAAAACCCCGCAGCGGGGTCCTATGCAGTTTATTATGCAGATTTTTGCAAAGACGGTGTTAGAGATATAAACTATGGATCAGTATAAATGTATGGCGCAGTAAAAGGGGCAACTTAGTAGTCTCCGGATATTACTTAATTTAAGTAATGGACTGGAAAGACGAGAGACTCGGAGAGATCGTAAAAATGCCTCGAATGCATTGTGTTATTTGGCATAAGTTTTTGCTTTTATCTCTGCGTAAAATTATAATGGAATGAATTTCGGACATTGTAAGAACTTGTCGCCAGTACTATTGAGCGATATACATTGATTAAAATTTGTTGATAAATACCAAGTGCGGTTGTTTAATATTTGAGTCTTTGAGAGAACGGAGTTAGTGCTTAGAGTATCCAACACATGTTACTTTCAGAAGGAAGTAATAACACAGCTTTGGCATGGAGCGATCCTAAATTATACTAAAACTGAAAACATGTGGTCTTGCTTTTAGCTTTTATGGAATATCGTAAACGTTATTGCGGTCGTTAGGCTAAATTTTAATTTTATCTTATTCTGGGACGCGAATTTTAGCCCTGAAATATTAAATTTAGTATAAAACATTCCAATTTGTTTCTACCTACTCAGAAACCACAAATTAAACATGAACGTTGTAATATCTATATGATTAAAAGTAGATATCCTTTAAGATACATGAAGATAGGTCTTGCTAAGGGCACACCCCAAAGCATGACCACTTGTAGCTGTCATCGAGTCACTTCCAACGCCCTACTTACTAATCATCGGTCTACCAGACAGGGAGCGTTCAAAATGCATACCATAAATAAAGTTTCTAAGGCATTATCACAAGCAAATTGTGTTAAATGAAAAAATAGACTTCGTTTTGTAATGCTGGAACAGTTAGCGACCATTTTATGTTGGAACACGAGAGCAATATGCGATACTCATTTGTCAGGATCAACTTAAGCCGCGAAGAAAGATGTGGTAAAAACTTGTGCAGAGTTTCTCCACGGTGCTTGTCGTTTTTTTCTCTGCAGATTTCTTAGTTTTGTCTGTTGTGAAAAATAGTACTTGTGTACTGAGTTCTTTTGTGCGGGCGTCGCGAGTTGTCGCGCTTAGCTTGTAGTTTGGACGTAAACGTTTTATATTAATGCCTCGTTCATTGTGTCTGAACGAAGATGTTGAGATATCACACTAGTGCCTGGAAATTTTTTCATCGGAACAATTGGAAGAAAATTTCTAGATTTATAATTCAAATATCATCCTTCATCAACCATGAATATACAATCCCATAATTTCCCTTCAGCCTAGTAATTAGAGATCATGATGACTACGTTTCTTTAATCCTGGTGTACTCTAAAGATGAACAGTACAAAATTTCTTAATAATACAAAAAAAAGTTATACAATGTACTAAGTGAAGCAATACAAGGAGTAACAGCTTAATTATCACCATTGCACACGATTGTATTAGAAGAGCAAACAACAATCCTACCGTAAATTTGCTAACATGTGCCGTGCGGAGCAGTCACCGACTATAAAGTTCACCTTAAACAAACACTCTCGACCAATTAGAGTGAGCACAGCTGGACGCCGCTAAATAAATGACCAACCAAACTTCGTCCGCCCAACACCCGTTATAAAGGGCAACACAGACTGCTGGCCATACAAATATTCGGGTGAGTTTCATGAAAAACTGAGAGAAATTGCAACGGGACCGTTCCGTAATTTGCGTTTCGAGTGCAGTTGGAAACTTGTTCGGAACCTTCATTTGACAACCGCGGTTTCGCGGAAGAATTTAATGGGTTTATGTGCTGGCGAATTATACGTTTCACAACTTCGGTGATTTGGTGTAATCGTCAATTCCGGATCGTATGTACACAACATTAAGAGCGTTATATATTTAATTCAAAATACATAATTGTAAATACTACGATATTTACTATACACTCAGAAGGTAACTATTTGAACGAATGAATCTGCAATGCTTAAACTAGTTTATAACTTCCACTTTTTCATTCATGCATTCCCAGTTTATCGTACAAAACGTTACTAAAAAAGTTACAAATTTGTATTACTTACGTACACGCATTTTTACAAATTTCTCAAAGGTAGTCACAAAACACAGCATAAATGGAAGCGAGGGTTAGTAACAACAGTTAGTGTTTAATGTTCTCGCCTACAAATTATGTACGTAGTCACATGAGACCCTAATGCGTGTTGCCAGCATAAAAGGCTCAAATTTCGCCGGTAGCCAATTTTCTGCTACGTGTCCCGACTACAAATGATGTCATGCTAATGTATTGTGTCTGTATTCTGCCCAAAGTAACAGGAACTTTTCAAAATACATTAAACACTCAGGTAGACTTAATATAATTAACAATATACACCCTTTCGGGAATGAGAATATTGCTGGTCATAAAATTGTAATAACCAATACTTATCCTTGTATAAAGGTACCTAATAATAATACCATACAAGCACTTATTTAGCAGCGGCGTTATTAAACAGCTACCATAAATCCAGGTACTCTATTAACCTTCATTAGGCGAAGGTAACATGAGCCAAGGATAATAAAGCCAGACTCTTTATATCCTTGAAAATAATTTGGTCTCACCTTAGTCCCACCTCGGGACTTCATTCCGACAAAGTGCGTCTTATTATTCAGCAAAAAGTATTTGTTACACAATTCATTGTACAAAGATCTCTTTTCTTTTGTCTCTTTAAGAGGGTAGCTTTCTAGCTACGAATTTTAAACAATATGTTTCAAATTATTTAAAAAACATCACACTATAGACAACATACATAATACAAAGGTTCCTTCTATTTATAGAGAATTACTAAGGTTTTGCTTTCGAATCCGAAGTATTCATTTCAGTTCCGCTACTAATCTAAACATGATTCTCGATTTTATTTCACACGATTACATGTATGAATAACTCGTTTTAATTAGATTATTAGTTTCAGTTTATTTTGTCTATTAATATTGATCTTCAGAAAATACTTGATTAATAATGTATATTTTTCCTTGTTTCAGGTATTTATGAGCCCTATCAAAGGAATGGTTTTGGAATCTTCCAGAATCTTTCAATAAGATTAAGAAACAATACAAACACACTGAATTTGGGATACCCAATATTTAGTTGATAAACAGATTATACTCTGTAATGAAGGTTTATTAAATATCATATAACGTGTACGTAGCGTGAAGAACTATGCAGCATAATACATATAAGGAAAGGATGGGTGTGAGCGAAGCTAGGGACAATTGACAGTTTGTTTTAAGGTTACGATCGATAGTCTGCCTATCCCATTAGGGAAGTATGGATGTGATATATGTATTAATCTAATAAGTAAACTTACAGGCCCTGTAGCTAAAAAAATGTTCCTTACAGAAAAACCTGACTATAATATTAATTAATGACTTAATTGTTACATAGTTTCAGTACTGATTATTACATTAGAACCTGTTCCATTTTACAAAAGCTCCCGAGCAAACCGGGTTAAAACAATTCGTAAATAAGCCGTAAGCCCAAAGCGAGGAAAAAACCTGTTTAAATTTTATACGCTACGTCAGCGCTTCCGAATAAGTAAAGGACACCGTTAGTCACCGTAAAGTACAATTAAATGAAACGGAATTGAAATTAAATGAAGCTCGGAGGTGAAATGCGCAAAAAGGTCGACACGGAGAGGAGTTTGACTAAAAAAGGTCCTAAAAGTGTTTTCCTTTAATTATCGTTTGAGGCTATTCGCTAAAATACAAAGAGGTACACGGCGGGGCAATTAATTGTCAGTTATCTAATCATCAACGCTTGCCTTGAAAAAGTGAGTCGATTATAATATAAAGGCTTTCAGCATAAATATTAATACGAGTGGATAAATATGAAACGACGAAAGATTACTTAACTTAGATAACTTATATTTCACCAAACAATTAAGTTCAGTGTTCATTGGATATATATTGGCTGATTAACGATAATTAAATCCATTATAACTAAACCTTATATTATATTTAACTTCAAATTTTGTTACCAAAATTCAATATTGCATTTAATCTCTAAATTCGCTGCACCTTGTTTTATGACTTTCTCCTTTCATTTACATTATTAAAGAACTTTAACATACATTATTTATTAACTATACCTTTACAGTAGTACTATAGCTATACAGTGTACCACATTTGTTCCCGGCCAGATAGTCCCTTAGGAATTCGCAGTAGACCCCTGAAGGACGTGCTTACATAAATTACTAGTTGTTGGGTCCCAATGAGACCTTATCGATCAGCGGGCACAATGGCTATTGAGAAACTGATGTGAAAAGCCTTTGCCTCTACGTGAATTAGGGACCCCGGGCGGAGGGCATACTTCCTGCAAGGATTAAGTTTATACAGTGAATTAATGTCATATTGATACACAAAAGAGTTAAGATTAGATGTAACGGATTTTGTGGAGATATTATCTACGGAATTCATTTAAGATGCTGCTCAACTATCCAATCCTTTGTTTATATAAATCGACAAATAAATGTTGGAATAAATATAATTGCTAAACAGGTGTATCTTTTACGAAGATTCACAATTATGTAAATTAGTAAAAATTAACAATATTATTTTACCATACATAACAAATACGTCAGTTATTGATTATAAGTGTAACAAATTAACATTTATTAAACCAAATAATATAAACTTGTGTTTTACTTGCGCTAGAATATTACTTAATATCCGTTGAAGGCTCCTGTGTACCTCAACCTGTAGTCCAATAAAGTGCCGGCCCATATATTGAGTTGATGAAACATTAAACTATCCATTCAGTGCGAGATGTTTCATGGGTGACCTTATGGCTGGAGGGATCCCTTTGTATTACCATCAGCAGCTTAGTCAAATATACCTTTAAATATATACGAGTATAGGTTAAAGATTGAATTATAGCATGGCGTTGATAGGTTTATTACAACGCTAAGTAGTAGATTAATGTCACTGAAGAATATATAACCATGATACGTTCGAAAATTCTTTATTTACATGCAATAAATACACGTTAAATGATTTACAAGTCTTTTAATATGCTTCTTGTATAATAGAAAAACATTAGTGTAAAATTCTTATTAGCAGACTGATGTCATACATATTATAAATATGTATTTGTTTACGAAAAAGATTATTATATAAGTGTATTTTATAATAACTGATCCTTCTTTCATAACCAGTTATAGCGTCACCCAAGGTACTGTTATAGATTAAAATAATATATAAGTTTTGCTCGCGTAAGCCTCCTCATACCGCGTCGTTTTAAGTGCTGACTTTGCAGCCAACGTTTCATTATTAGTATCGTGCGTTCATATCGGAGTTCTCTTCCAACCATCAAATGGTTAAGACGGTTCGCTAACAATACCTTGTATTCGGCTTAGGGAAAATAAAAAGTGTTTTTTTTTTTAAAAAAGCATTTCATTTCGTCCGCACAACATTGGTGGCAGCGGTGGGATACCGTTCTTGAGGCATATCGTATATATGCCCACCGGTATTCCGAACAAAGCGCGAACGAAATTCGGTGTGCTTGTAAGCCGTGAGGAGCCGTACCTCACGCCAGTGCCGTACTTCCCGAGGAAGCTCGTCAGTCGTGACACAGGCCGTGTCACGCCAGCCCTCGACCAGCCGAGCGTAGCAGCCGTCGCAGACGTCGTTGCAGAGAGAGTCCTGCAACCCCGAGAACCGACGTCGTCCTCTGCTGTCCAGCAGAAACCCGGTAACAACATCAGGACTAAAGTGATGCAGTTTCTACTGTAAGTGAATCTTTTCTTATTTTGTGGGAGAGCGAAGCACCTAACCATCTTTAAAGAGGATTTTCTACTGAGATTTTATATTTTATCGTTACTTTTTTAGTTTTTTTTTTAGTTTTTGTGACTAGCTTTGATTTATACCTTTTTTTAAAATGGCTCCTAAAAAGGACATAAAGAATGATGAATTCACAGACGCAGAGGAAGTCGAGACAAAAAAGTTGTCTCTCAACCTCCTTACTAAATTTATAAAACCCTATAATGGGGATAGGGCGTCTCTTCCCGCGTTTCTCACAAATTGTGAGAACGCCATCGAACTGGCAGAAGATAGCCAGTTGAGCTTCTTATGCAAGTACATAATTTCTCAATTAGAAGGAAAAGCTCAGTTAGCTTGCTCCCTACGGAGATTCGACAAATGGTCGGATTTAAAGAATTTTCTTAAAACAAATTTCGGGGAGAAAAAGCACTCCACCCACTTACTTCTAGAACTTCAGAACTGTAAAACAGTTCTCGACCGAAGAGGTCATTCAATTCTCATTGCGGATAGAGGCTTGCCTAACAAGACTCCTATCCGACATTCAATTTTCGGGATGTTCGGAGGCCGAGAAGCCTGGCAGAATAGCTGCCATGGAGGATCTGGCACTCAACACCTTTCTCCTAGGGTTAAACCCTAGTTTTTCTCATATCGTCCGATGTAGAAACCCCAATACGTTGAGTGAGGCTATCACTCACGCTATTGAAGAGGAAAAGCTCTTCAACCTCACGAAGGTATCGAGGCCTTCTAAGGTATGCGACCGTTGCAAAAGGCAAGGGCATACATCCAATGAATGCTTTAAGCATAAATCAAAATTTTATCCAATTAATTTTCAGTCCAATTACAGGGCTAATAATAATTCTAGGACTAACAACAGCTATTCTTACAATAATCCTAATTCTTATAACAATAATTCTAATGCTAATACCAAATTTTGTAAGTATTGTAAGAATCCGGGGCATACGATACAAGAATGCCGAAAGTTGGAGTTTAAGAATAAGTCTAATCCCCAACAAGCACAGCGAGCACCTTATCAGGTGAAACCTGAGCCTCGCGTGTCTGCACCCGTACAACACGTTGTATGCAAGTCCGCCACAGAGCAGACTTTAAATTAGATGACGCTCCTGTTGTGTGTCGCCCAGGGGCGTATACAGAACTTAAGGACACACTTAAAGATGATCCTAATTTTTCTAATTTCTCTGATTTTTCTAATTTCTCTGATTTTTCTAAGTTCTCTGATTTTTCTAATTTTTCATCTCAACCAAAGTTGTTGAGTTCGTCCCAGTCACAAGACTTGAGACAACCCTCTGAGTTCACTGAGTTTATTACATCTCAACCCCAGCAGTTGAGTTTCGATTCTAAATTGAATCAATTTTCTAAGATTAACACTTATAATGACGTCAAGTCTAAACCTGTTAAGGAGCCTGTGGTTTGTACAGATGCTCCGAAGGTCATTCATTCTGTTCCTATTTTTGAAACGAAAAGTTTGTTACGTATTTCTTTACCACATTTATATATTAATGCACCGCAGCATTGTTCCGCACCTTTGTGCTTTTTAATTGACACGGGCGCTTCCGTAAGCGTCATGAAAATTACATGTTTCGATACTTTACCGAAACTTTCTAAGGAGATCATTAAATTGAAAGGTATCAATGACTCTGAATCCTTTTGCGAGACTCTTGGCTCGTTTAATTTAAATTTTTGCATTCAGAATAGTAATTATTCTTTTAAATTTCACGTCATAAACGATGATATTAACCTTAATTATGATGGCATGATAGGGTCAGATTTTATGAGATTTTTCAATTGCACACTTGATTTTAATTCAAGTGAACTGTATTTACATGATCATATTTTTAAAATAAAGTACACGCAACCTACATACATTATTCCCGCACGTTCAGAAGCCGTGATAGAATGTAACTTAACTAATGCTGACAAAGATTTACAACGGCTATTCCCACGAAACGAAGGGCTGATACTCGATCACACGATTTGTGATGGTGTTTACGTATCAAATTGCATCGCCACTATTAAACAAAACAAGCGTGTGAACGTCTCAATTTTGAATACCACTGAAACACCAGTAAAGGTAGATAATTATTCCGTGTACTTAAGTCCTATTGATTACGATAATTTTTCATTTCCGATAAATAATACTTACATTTATTCCAACCTTTCTCGTAGAGAGAAAGTTTTGAAACTCGTTCGTCACGAGCATCTTAATCCAGAAGAGAAGAAGGCTCTTTTGGATTGCTGCGCAGATTACGCTGACATATTTCATCTCGAAGGTGAACCATTAACACACACTCATGCATTGAAACATAACATTAATACGGGAGACGCGGCTCCCATCCACGTCAAATCATATAGATTTCCGGAATGCCACAAGGAGGAAGTTGATAAACAAATCAACTCCATGTTAGAACAAGGCATTATTCAAAATTCAATTTCCCCATGGTCCGCCCCTGTGTGGATCGTTCCTAAGAAGGCAGATGCCTCTGGGAAAAAGAAATGGCGTATAGTCATTGACTATCGCAAACTCAATGACGTAACAGTGGCCGAAATCTTCCCAATTCCATTGATTAGTGATATTTTGGATCAATTAGGCAAAGCTAAATATTTTTCCACACTTGACCTTGCTTCCGGTTTTCACCAAGTATTAGTCGATCCTTCAGACATTCAGAAAACCGCTTTTACAATTGTTAATACTAATGCTTCAACAGGGCACTACGAATTTACACGAATGCCTTTCGGACTTAGGAATAGTCCGCACACATTCCAACGTCTTATGACGATGGTTCTTACGGGATTACAAGGATTACATTGCTATGTTTATTTAGATGACTGTATAGTCTATTCATATGACCTCCCTAGTCATATGGAAAAGTTACGTTTAATTTTTGATCGTTTTCGTAAATATAACCTCAAGTTACAACCCGACAAGTGCGAGTTTTTACGTCGTGAAGTTTCTTATTTAGGACATGTCATAACCGATCAAGGGGTCCAACCAAACCCAGATAAGGTGAAGACTATTACCAATTTTCCGATTCCACGTAATGTTAAAGATATAAAGTCATTTCTAGGACTAGTTGGTTATTATCGTAGATTTATTCCAAATTTCTCCCAAATTACGAAACCTCTTACTGGTTTACTAAAGAAAAACATTACTTTCGTTTGGAATCCTGAACAGGACCAAGCATTTAATTTATTAAAAGAAAAACTAACTACTGCACCTTTATTGCAGTATCCTAATTTTGAACAACCTTTTATTTTAACTACGGATGCTTCTAATTACGCCATAGGCGCTATCTTATCTCAAGGCGATATCGGCAAAGATAAGCCCATCGCTTATGCATCCCGAACCTTAAACAAGGCGGAATGCAATTATTCTACTACGGAACGCGAAATGTTAGCTATTATTTTTGGCGTTAAATCCTTTAGACCATATCTTTATGGTCGAAAGTTCACCATAGTTACTGATCATCAACCCTTAAGGTATATTTTTAATGTTAAAGATCCAAGTTCACGCCTTATTCGATGGCGTTTGAAGCTCGAAGAATACGAGTACGACATTGTTTATAAACAAGGCAGACTGAATTCAAATGCTGACGCGTTATCTAGATATCCTATTCACGTTACGACACGTTCGAATCGTAATCAGGACACGAGTCCTTATTCTGAATCTTATGAAACATATTTCAAATATCAATTTACTAACACTTTAACTACACTTAATACACAAATTGAGGAACACTTACAGAGTATTCATACTACTAAATTCGATTTCATTGCTATACCTACTTCTCTAGATTTTGACGAGAGTATGCCAAATGTTAACCAAATTTTATCCAATTTATCTAACTCTGAATCTTTACTTAATAATGAACGTGAACCTTTTACTATTCTACCTTATGTAGATGGTAATAAAACTTATTTCTTTTTATTTACAAAGACTCATCATTTCGAGGAGAGTAATTATAAAACTATTTTTAATTTACTAATGAATTTACGAGATCTTATTTTAACAAATAACCCCTCTTTTACTGATCTCGCTATCACTGACTTTATTGAACCTTTTTCTAAGTTCGTTTATACTAAAGTACATAATATGATACGTTACATATTTCATAACACTAAAGTTAAGATACATATATACAAAAACAGTTTAAGATATCCTACTCCTGCGGAAGTACCGCAGATATTAAAGGACAATCATGACTCTCCAATTGCCGGACACCCAGGTGTCAAACGTATGTTAAATAGAATTAAAGAATCTTTTTATTGGAAATCTATGTCAACCGACATAGAAAATTATGTTAAAAACTGTAAGCTCTGTCAGGTCAATAAACCTTACAGGCATAAGAATAAATCACCTATGATTATTACTACTACGAGCACAAAACCCTTTGAACGACTAGCACTTGATGTAGTCGGACCTTTACCGAATTCCGGTAATCAACAGTTTAAGTATATGCTTACAATGTAAGATGACCTAACTAAATTTACATGCGCTTATCCCATGGTATGTGCAACAAGCGAAGAAATTGCTTCTAATTTAATACATTTCATGTCTCTTTTCGGTTTCCCAAAGACAATTTTGACAGACTTAGGTACATGTTTTACATCGGAATTATTTCAACATGTGACTAAAATTTGTAAGATTAAGAATCTTTTTACTACTCCGTATCATCCACAAACAAATGGCGCGTTAGAACGTAGTCATTCCACTCTAAAAGAGTATCTAAAATCTTATGTTAATGAGAATCAAAATGATTGGCATAAATTCTTATTTACAGCTATTTTAGCTTATAACACTACTCCACACAGCACTACTCAGTTCACACCTTATGAACTCTTATACGGTTATAAACCATCTATACCATCTTCATTATACGATTCTGGTTCGGATAACACTTATCCAGAATATATTAAGTATTTACAGTATCGCATGAAGTATTGTCGCGATAAGGCAATACAAAATATTAATAATAGTAAGGAAAATTCCAAAGCCTGTTATGATAGATCCACACGTCGGATCGAATATAAATCGGGAGAATTAGTTTACTTGAAATGTCATCATAAACAAGGTAAATCCCTTGCGCCTGTTTGGAAAGGCCCTTATAAGATTATCAAAGTTTTTAACAATAACCATAACGTTATTTTAGCTATTGGACGTAAACACGTGAAATATCATTTTGACCAAATTAAACCTGCCAATTGTTCTCCGCATTAATTCTAAAATATTTTAATTAAGTTGATATATACTATAAGTAAGTAAAAACTATCTTCTATTCTCTTTTCTAAGTCTAATATTCTACACCCTTCTATCATAAGTCCTTCTAGTTTATATTTAGAACTATCTAAGCATAGTAATTTACTGAATAGTCGTCTCGATTTCCCTGTCGTTTTGAATATCGATAATATACATAACTTAATGGATATCTCAAAGCTGGTCTCCTATTTTTATAATAAGAAAATTGTATTTGTTTTACAAATTCCATTAGTTTATCCAGAATTATATACTGTGTATAAGAATATACCTTTACCAATTCCTCATGATCAAAATAAACCAAATACCTTTTCTTTGGTTCAACCTTCTAAATCTTATATAGCATTAACAGAGGATAGACTGCAATACGCATTATTAGATAATTTACAAGATTGTCAAAAGATTTATAGTAATTATTCTATTTGTCCTCAATTAAATTCTTATTCTACTATTAACAACCCTTGTTGTGAAAGTAAACTTATTTGTGATGTAATATTGTCTATGCCAAAAGAATGTAACACTAAATTACTATTTGGAAATATTGATATTTGGCAGAAACTGCTTAATAACAGATGGATTTTTGTTCAATCTTCTCCTACTAAATTAACAGTGAAATGTGATAACAACATTATTACAGATTATTCTATACATGCCACAGGCATTTTAACCCTAAATGAAAATTGTATTGGTTATGCAAAAACCACACAGATAATTCCAAGCTCTACTAAAAATTTATTAATGTCTAGTAACTTTGAAACTAATTTTGATATAATTGAAGATGATTGTTGTCGAAAAGAAAAATTTAATCATACTATTCCATATTTAGCTCCTATAACGTTATCGAACATCGATTTAGAATCTTTACAATTCGCAAAATATGATTTACACAATTTAGAAAAAGAAATAAATAATGCTGAAAGTAATTCGCATTTTATAAGATACGGAACTTATTATTCTTATACGACATATACTATTGTAATACTTATTTTGACATATATTGCTTTTAAATTATATAAGTACTTTAAAAGATGTGATTCTTCTAATTGTTGTATTGCGATATACAACCAGTGTTATAATAAAAAGCTTTCCAGGGAAAAGCATAAGGTCTCTATTGAATTACATGAGATAACAGATGATTCAGATTCGACTTCCAGTAAAGTAGATTTTAGAAATTTAAGTAATCATTAACGTTGATGTTTGTTTACGTATTTTTATGATGCTAAAGTTTTTGTTAAATTTCAATGTTTTATTTTAGACTAATTACTAATATTTGTAAAACCGTTTTAACTATTTGAGATTTTCTAATTTCGAATTTTAACTTCTATTTTTGTTTTGATTTCGCTTCACCCTCTTAAAGGGATAAAGCTCAATTTTATAGGGGGGGCTGTTATAGATTAAAATAATATATAAGTTTTGCTCGCGTAAGCCTCCTCATACCGCGTCGTTTTAAGTGCTGACTTTGCAGCCAACGTTTCATTATTAGTATCGTGCGTTCATATCGGAGTTCTCTTCCAACCATCAAATGGTTAAGACGGTTCGCTAACAATACCTTGTATTCGGCTTAGGGAAAATAAAAAGTGTTTTTTTTTTAAAAAAGCATTTCATTTCGTCCGCACAACAGTACCAAGATACTGAATATCTATCTGCAGCACTTAGCAGTAATCGAGTAGAACATTTGTCATTGGCGAACTACGTCCATCTGCAATCTATTGTTTACTAATGTATTGATTACATTACGTCTAATTTATGCTAAGTCTATTATTATCTTGATTAGCAGGATTCGAGTAATTATAATAACTGATTTCGGTTCCGGTTAAGTAACGTTTCTAGGCAGCACTCGCGCATGACTGACTAATGATGTTTACGACAAACAAAAGCAGCTCATTCTTGCGTTTGCAATAAATGATTTAGTGGTTAGAGGAATTGTGAAAGTGGTATTGTTTATGCAGTTACTAAGCAACGGCAGTGAGGTTGTAGATTGTTATGATTATATAATTTTAGTGTTTACAGGCTTGAATAAACTGGTATATTTGTTAAGACATAGCCACTCACAAGAAAATTAAGAAATTATTTAATATATACGCTTTTGATACTCATAAGCAAATTACTTGCTGCAATTTACATGCAACAAATATTTAATTATAATTTAGTTTTTATGTTTACCTTCACTCGAAACAAATTTATACAAACAACCATTTCGCATTCATTAGGTTTTAGCCCGTGACGTTGGTTCAACAAATAACTTTTGTTGGAGTGGAATAATTTATTCCACGTATGTTAGTACTCAAATCTAGATAGGCTATGAATAATATCGTGGCTGGTGCCAGGCGGTGACATCTGGCCTCGAGTCGCATTTTGTAGCGCCATGTACCCCGGCCACTTAGCAAGGTATTCTTGGGAACATACTGGTACTTATATTCTTTCTTATCTACTTACATATTATAGTACAATAATGTCCATGTGGGTTTTGGAAGATGATGGCCGAATAAGAGATGGATGGACTGTGTAAAGAACGGTATGAAGAGCTTGAGAGTGACTGCAGAAATGACGGCTGGTAGAAGAGTATGAAAGTGAATGACAAATTTCGCCGATCCCAACAAGTTAGGATTAGGGCAGGATGATGTTATAGTTTAATTATGATATAACAATGAGTAGAAACATAGTTTCTTAAACATAGAAAAGAAATTACAGAATTTACTCACTTTACTTCAATAGAGCAAAATCATGTGCTCCGCTGTTAGTAAATAGTAAAAGGTCGCAGTAAAAAATCCATTCCTTTCATATTATCATACATTTTTAAAAGCAGGCAAAGAGTGCTGTTATAATTTCAGCAATCACTATAAACCGAATAATTCCTATACATAACTATCATATGACTAATAACCTATTTATGATTATTAAAAAGGATAACATAAACGATCCTAAGTCTCAAATCCCACGAATGATATCTCCGCACATGTCACCCGCTGTACAGTCACGCAAGAGAAATGTAATAAATGTGATTTCCAAGGATATTGCGGTTGAGGAGTAAAATCTGAGACGCCTTATGTCTGGCTCTACGTAGCTACTCTCTATAAGGTTATTTATTTGTATGGGACGTAGTAAAATGGGTAACAAGACCTGTGTTGTAAAGAGTGAATGGATGCTACTGCATTATGTTGTAATGTCGGCATCGTTGTGAAAGAAATACTTTTTAGGATAATTAATTTATAGTCAATATGCCTGCTGTATAAAGTTAACAATTAGTAAGTAAACATGAATATAATATAGCAAAAAGTTTAGAGACAATTTTTTAACCAATTTCTTGAACATTCTATGTTCACACTTACCTGTATTATTATGATATTTGTGATCAAATAACAAATGTTTTTCAATGCAATTCACAAATTTTTATGCACTGTTTTAGCAAGTAGATTCAATATTAGATGCATATCCAATAAGATATTGTAATCATTATGTACGAGTAATGCAAAATTTATTTTTCGTGGCACTCTACAATAATTATGATGGAATAAAGGAATACGAAGACAGTTAAACCAAACAGTAATAAATAATGTGTTTATCCAGCATGCACTTTACCAATTTTCACATATATTTGTTCGGTACACTGTGTACATTCGACTTGTTATTAAGTCTTCATCTACCTACTTGCATTATATCCAACAATGATTTGTGTGTTCAGTGCACAGTACATAAGCGAAGTCGAGAACTTAAGTGGCCACGGGTGTATGGTGTTTGCACTGCTGATTAACAATCGATGAGAGTTCAACGACTTTATTTCTAACCGAAGATAAGCTGTTTCTTGTATGTTGGTTAAAAGCTCAACGAATTGAAGATATTGTTATCTTAGATATTTGGGAGTTACACAATTACATTTTCGGCGATAAACAAATGCAATTTGCATTAATATATGTGCTTCACGACCTTTAACTCTTTCGGATAAGTCAGAGTAAAGCGACTAGCTTCACAGAATCGGAAGACTGACTTTTTTTCAATATTTGACCTCTAAGGTTATGTCAGCTCAAGTACAAACACTGATGCCATGGCGTTTGCACTTGTTATTCAGTCGCCATGGTTACACCAACGCCGCCAGCTGCTGCAACAGAAAAACGAAGTCGCAGCTCCAATTCTGCTCTTCCTTGTTCTTTGGTTCGTTCCAGTTGAGGATCCAAATATAATCCCGAAGCAAAAATTTTTAGCCAGTTTGGCATCACAATTGACTGTATATTCAGCTGAAAATAATTATTTGTATTTTCATCTTTCACCGAGCTGCTGACTTTGTTGACGAACCATAGTTCTGGAGACTGACTTTAATTTTGCTTAATTATTTTACTTACATATTTTGAGCAAAAGTGCGAAAAGATATAATACTATATTATAATGTATAACATTTTAAAATAATTCCATTATTGCACGAAACAAACCCCAGCCTTAAATAATTCATATACTTATTACGCATAATTGGAAAGCCCTAAATATCGCATTTCCTGTTCTAATTGCTCCTAAGTGTATTAAGATGCGGTCATTATTCTGTAAACCCTCGGACCCAACATTATTATGTTTTGCAAAGTCGTGCTGTAGAATGGTGAAATTGTGTTATTAATGGCAATTAGGGCATTTGTTCAACTGGAAAATCGAATGTGGTTGTTCTGATTTAACCCCGCTCCCAAAGTAAATCCCGGTTTAATGTGCCTAGCTATTTATCTGACTAGAATAGATTTCCATTTCGATGCGCCGATGTGTTCGACTGTTTTGTAAACTTGTGTAACTAGTATCATAGCAATAACTTCTGTGACAATTTATATTTAAACCAACGCGTTCACGACCATCAACCCTTGCGGGGTAATCAGAAGTTTGGGTGTCAATCTCCGCAATTGCGAAGGTAGTAATTTTATAGCCACCTCGGACCCACGTGTTGACCAGATAGTCAGTATTCAATGTGATAGGTTACAAGCACTAACTATTACCTGTTCGGGGAGAATAGATACGTTTCCTCACGATGTTTTCCCTCACCGTAGTATTCGCCATATTTCATAAATGTGTTTTTTTATTACGAAAATGTACATAGAAATTCATTTAACTTCATTTCCATCAGTACATGCTCAAGCGGAATTTGAACCCTGTACACAATGATATGAAGTCAAGGTCCATGAAGCCACGTCGAATTAAAATATTTTGATATAATTATATTAAATTTTCATTTATACCGAAAATTGTTATTCCATAAATATATATAAATTACTTTGGCTCTTTTCTCTTATGATTGCATAGCGCTTGTTATTCACTAAAATAAAACTCTTGATTTTCTAATATGGCTAGTTAAGTACTTAAACTGTTATTAGCGTTCTTTTTATAACTGAAAATCACATGGTACTCATATTATTTTCTAAGATCAACTGACCCTTGGATAACTTATTTTAAGCCGGTAAACAAATTACAAAAGCAATTCCGGGCCAAATTAATATTGTTTCTAGTGTCACATTTCCACCCTCTACCGTCTGGGGAATGCATTATGAAATGGGATCTTTCATAACTGGACGGCTAATGGGCATATATTAATATCAGAAAGTGACCAAGGGAGATCCTAAGCCAGATGTATAATGTAATTACACTGCATCGCACAAGGTTAGTTATTACAAACATTCCACGTCCAAAGTTATTCCCTAAGAGGTGAACCGACGTACGGTTATGTTATGTTTGGATATGATATTTCATAAATTTGTCGTTGAAATCTGAGTCAAAACGATGTTGATAAATTTGGTTAAAGTCTTGTTATAACATAGAGATATGTTGTGTACTGCTTACTGTTTTATCATAAAAAATGTAGTAACATTTGAAATAATCGTCATAATCATAATGTAATAATATTGTTATATACTAATGTACTTATTTGGATTTATAAATTATAAAAATGAATATAATTCTGGACTACTAATTATTATTGTAACTTATTAAATCAATAAACGCTACGAGAACGAAACACGAGATCATAACAGCGTTGATATCACAAATTTATCTTCGTAATTTAAAGCAACAATAAATATTTCAAGGAAAATGAAAAGTAAACTTCACGTCCATTGAGAGCGACCTAAGTACACTTAAGAGACGATGCACTACAGAAATGTGATACGCCCGTTCCATGGCGGGTTTCGAAAGCCAAGTCTAATTCTATTCAAGCACGTACTACACAATGTACTAGTATCTCTCTTTAAGTAACCTTTTATTACCGCTAAATGGCTTTCAGGTTTATTTCTTAGTTTTCATTTGAAAAGACATTGCAGTTGTTTACGGAAACTTACTTTTTATAAGTATGGGAAACGTTATTCAAGAAATAAATTATGACCATGTATAACTCTATTTGCCTGGAAATATACTTTTAAGTGACTAAGGGGTTAGGAGTAAATGGATGGAATCTATTAGCTGATGGATGATGGACTAGCAATCTGTCACTAATGTTCCAGATAAAGTTCATGTTTGTTCTTTTGTTTATATGTCACTAATGTTCCAGATAAAGTTCATGAAAACCTCGATGGCAAACTTTAATAAGGAGATATTTTGTCTCGTACATTCGGTCAGTCCCAAAACGAATAAACGAACGTAAATATAGAGATACTGCCAAGGGCATTAATTTTTAACTTACTTTTAACTAATTTAACAGTTCTCACGCTACTTAAACAAGTACATACAACAAGTTACAAGTAGTCCTTAGCCGAAACTTGTCAGTATCGAGTCACATTATAGCAGGCACATTATAAGCAACCCACAAAGCCTCGGAGGCTCTGCCTTTGTTCTCGAAATCAAACATGGCGGCGTATTGTCGACTTCCCTTAAGGGTGTGACCGCACCAAGGATTACAGCTTAGAGAAAAACTTTCTGACAACTCAATGACAAATGTATACTGATACAAAAAGGTGAATTGATGTTTGGAGTTTTATGGTTGTATGTATATATTTAAATTCTTGAGGACGACAAATAATAATGAATTTCTTATGAAATTAAAATAAGTTTAAAAATGCGCTTATTAATTTACAATATTTTTTGTATAATAAATTACTTATTGCATACATATGCAACACAACTTTAATCCTTTTCGGAATTGTCAAAAGATGACTCTCACTAACAAAGTGCTCCAAACATAGAAATGATTCCTATGAACATATATAATACCATCGTATACTACGAGTTAGTGCAGTTTATATTTACCACAAATGTGTCCACACCTTAAAGGTTTTTCAGCGTAAAGGCAAAACTCCAGTGTGTTGGCTCCGAACACTCTTTGCGGCACTTCTCAAGGGACCCTTTGTCTGGCATAAATTACTATGTAATTAAAACCCCAGGGTAACAGTTCAAAGATGGGTTTTTCGGTCAATTTTAACTAGAAATTTAACCACGAGGCTTTTTCTTATACAAGACGGAGTAATATGTACTTGCGTATGTGTTGAAATGTTTGTTCCTGCTGCCGTATATAAGCATCAAATTTTGGGACGAATCTAAATGTTGCTTATTTCAATAAGCTGTTTTTAGTACATTGTTATCATATTGTAATGGTTTGTTATTAACTGACATGATTTCATCCATATTAATAAGAGTTAAGTGTAACGCATTCGTAATTACATACATACACACATCACGCCGTTTTCCCTGTAGGTAGAGATCACGGGACCCTATCTGTCCTGATGTTGACAAACAACTCTCGCTTCACTGACACACACCTCCTCATACACACTTGGCGGCTATAGGTACTTTCGTAATTATTGTCGTAAACAAGGTAATCTCATTCTGCTTACGGATTTACGGATTGCCAGTCTTATGGAGTAATATTGATACCTAGTTTATATTGAATGACGAATCTAGCAGGATTACATTTTATTAATGTTCCATCGAAGCTCGTGTGTTCTTTGTAAGCATTACTTCCACTGTTCATAAAGGATGTCGTTCTAGTAATTTGATTAGCCGAAATTCTTTAGAAGCGAGTGTAAAAGCTGCTTCACACTCCCGAAACCCAATTAGCTGATTGCAGAGAATCGTCTGTATGGCTCTCTGGCGTCATTATCATTCTATACCATCCTGGCTTCGCGAACACCTAGAATGCATCGTATCTCATTAAGAATAGGGTAGTAATTCGCAAGCAATTTTTTGGTTGTTAACATCTTTCGTTGTGTACCACCCTACCCGCCTTGGAGGCACGTGATAGGAAAACGTAATGGACATTTACACGTTTGCATTACAAATGGAATGGTCTTGGTCAAGCATTGTACGTACATCTTTACAATCTAGTAGGAGTCGGTCGTCTGGTATGTACTTAGAATTTACTATTTATTTGGATTGGTTTTTTTATACATCTTTATATTGCAAATCCTGAATATGTTAAGCCTATCTTTGACAAAGCGAAAAAGCATTATAAGGAATGATGCATTTATAATTTAATACTTTAACAAATGAACTTAAAGGTTTTACAATTTGAACATACGACCCTAGCTCTATATATCTAATACAATGCTTCCGATAAATAATTTCGATTACCACGTACCAAACTGTAAATTGTCTCAACAACAGAATAGTTTTCAATAGACATGTGCAGTCCATTCCATTGCCTATTAGAAGCAAAATTACTCAATCTCCCTAATTTATTAACCCCTCGGACACAGTGTGGCCAGTAACTATGGGCTATGTTCCGAATTTCCTTCTCGACCGCAAGGTAAACAGTACATAGTGCTATTGAGTTAGAGTCTAAGTTCACAGAGGGCGCCCTTGACGAACCATAAGGGTATAACTCATTCTCCCCTTATTTGCGCAACTTAGAAAAGGGAAAGTAATTGTTCGCGAAGATATGGTGTTTGCAGCGTGAATTATTGTTTGGCTACGGCTTGGCTCTGCATTTGGTTTTATTTAAACTATTTTACGACTAATTATACTTCTTGAAACTATACTGATATTTCAAATACCCAAGTTTCATACTGATAGTCCCTTTAAAACAATAACGTCATTAAAAGATAATATCAAAGTGTTATATGTAGACAAATCTTTAAAAATTAAAATTTTCCATATTTATAATATTTAAATAGCTTCTAAGAAAATAGATGTAGCAAGTTAAGTAAAGAGAATTAAAATATACGAGAATGTACGTATATTTTGCACTAAGTTCATCAGTTTTTTCCACATATTGACTGTATTGCATACATTACTGAGAGAATCTTCTCGATGTTGGTTGTTTTTCCGAGTCGCACACTAGTAATAAAGATCGTAAACATGTTTGGGCCGACCCCTTGTACCTCCTCGAAAAGCAAATGAATGCAATAAACTTAACTCACGAACTCCTACTAACTTTCGTTAGTCTTTTTGCTAAGTTGAGAATTATTGCTAGATTCAGTCCGATTTAGTAAGACGCATGTGAATTACAACGGAGAACAACCATACAATTCTGTTATAATACAATTTTATGAGAGTATGATAAAGGTGATGTTAAGTATCTACAACCGTCGAGTGAGTATGAGTAAGTGTATAAGTGTCAATGAAGCGAAAGTCGTTTGTCAGGATAGGGAGAGATGGGAATCTGTGTACTTTGCCTAACCATCTACAGGGAATCGGGCGTGATATGTTTGTATTTATGTATGATAATTATCAATGCTGCATAGCGAACTTGCTCGAACCTAAAATCTGTTAGTTATTTATCCATATAAACCTAATCAATTATATTACATAGCAGCTCTTTCACACTTCAGCTCACAAATCAGTGAAATAAAATAATAATTATTATATCGAAATAAAGTAACCGTGTACTCTGTGTGTGTTTAGCGCTCTAAAAAGGTTTTTTATGTATGATCTAATATAATTTCCTTTCGTTACAGGTAAGTGCTGAAACGCCCTCACATTAATGTGAAAAAACGTAAGCACAATGAATGTGAAATAAGGTATGGTGAAAAAAGGAAATCTACTATGATAAATGAACTTCCTGACATCTGTAGTTAAAACGAGAGAACTAGAATTAGTGAAAGTAAACAGCTGATTAGTTGAGTGAATTTATTCGCACCAAAACGTAAACCAAAACAAATCACGCGAATTTTGTAGATAGAACCTAAGTCGCGATTAACAATCGACACACACAGGGTCTTTTTTCGTATAGTATTTGTACCATATTCTGAAGGAATTTTCTTTCAAATATAAATTCATCGATCTTTTACATAATCAGAACTGTTAGTCTATTACTTGGTGTCAATTAATCAAACGTTTGGGTTACAATAACCACTATCATAATTAGTTACAGTAGGTATTATTATTTATCAAGTTAAATGATGTATAGAGTTTATAAATAATAAGCCTTGAAAAGACGAAAACCAGCAAAATGTGATCACTTGAAATTCTAAATGCTTGATAGACATTTATCATTGAGTGTATTTTTAAATGTTTGTCCAAAAACTACTCTAGTTTGCGATTTATAATTATGCTTTGTTTTCGTTCTGTATTCTTCATGGCGAATGAGTACTATGGTACTCGATTCTACTACAAAGTTAAACTATTACTACTACTATTAGAATTAAGTTTTTATATGGTAATATTATATGTTATTTGTGTCTATTTATTTATTGTATTAGTTGGTAAGATTTATTAGATAATTAATTTTTTTGTTTAAATAAGATAAGATTATCATTAGTTTTAGATTTTGGAATATCATTCCGTAGAACTAATCAATAACATTATTGGAACAAGGTAAATTACTTAACAAAATTATATTTAATAACCATTTCTTTTTATTTAAACTCTTGCAGAGTTAATGAAAACTTGTTTTATATAAATTGACACATTTTATTGATACATTTCAATGGCAAAACTGAACTTAAACTAAACTAAACGATATAATGAAATCGAACACTGCGAGGAGTAAGCCTCCAAGCAACCGGAAGCGAGTAATGAGCGCGAAAACGCCATCTATTCTATGGAGTTCCGGTCGTTTTTAAATGGAGAATAATTTGCAGAAAAAGTCGGCCTTATTATCCGGTTACTTTTTGATATCTTTTCAACTATTGTGTAGCGTTATCGAAAACTAGGAAATTGACTATACAGTATCTAGACATACGGATTCGGTTTTGAATATTCTGGAACCCAAACTTTTCAAATTTTTGAATCTTAATTTCATGTTACCATATTTTAAAATTATTTAATAATGAAATTAAGCATTTAATAGTTTGAAGATGCGTTAATTTACCTGGAAATTCTGGAACGACTAATAAGAGACTATTGTCCTGTTTTATTACTATTTATGTGTAGTTACAAAGTAGCACAAAGTAGTATCACAAAATCTGAAGTATGTAAAGTAACTAAATTGTCGTCAGATATAATTGAATTATCAAATAGACAAAGTGCTCGGCACAACGTGTAGGTTGCCCTTATTGAAATTGTTTTCATTCCACTAAATACACTCTAGGTTTTGGTTATAGTCGTGACTGAAAGACGAATTTTATTCAAGAATGTTACGAAAACAACCAAATTTCGATAAACTTAGCCCTTCATTCTAATAAAGCTCACATCGAATGGGTAAAGTCTGACGCAAAAGTCGTTCTATAACGTCTTGATTAGATTTGAATCACGAAAAAGTCTTTTGAAGAACACTTAAGAGACCAAAGTCACTTTTATGAAGCAATGAAAAATTTATAAAGTATCTCGAGACCGAAAAATTGAATGCTCTGACAAATTCTTTGGTAATAATCCTGCATAACTTTAAATGGTGATGTTACATACAAGGATTTCATTTTATTTATGCCTAATTTCGAGAGAAAATAATAATAACATTAGATCGATAATTTAATAATTATCCATACGTTGAAATTCCACGCTATAACTTCAAGTTTATTTACAATATCAGTATTACCTACTCATTTCGAAATTAGCTAATGTTCCGTGCGAAGACCGTAAATTATCAAATAGAATGTCGGAATTCTTAGCGAAACTTAGCGAAGTAGCGTTATCTTTCTCGAATCTTTCCAAGTAAACCTTATTAAACCTGAGCATTATTTCCGAAGGGTTAGGCTCATAAATTAAGCGCCATCTCCCGATCTTCTGTCATAATCACACCGTTTATCTTAGGACGCTACATTAAACGCAAGCGCGGTAACATCTTGAAATATTTCTTGCCCAGATATTAAGATTCATTAAACGGTTCCCTCTCGAGGGAATATTGCATAAGGTATGAACTTGTTTGGTCCAATTATTCTTCTATTATTATAAATTTTAACTATAACAAAATAGATCTTCAAACACAGTGTCCTTCACGATGAAATAAATATGAAAATAATTTATTTTCGGTAATTGATGGACAGTGTCATTTGCCGCCGTATACGAGTATCTAAAGCTATTATAACTGGTGCACATACATATCCATTCGAGACATAAAATCTTCTCAATCACGTTGGCCATCACTATCAAGGTCACAATAGCATTAATATGGAGTATTGATGATTGAGAGTAAGTTGTCTGTTAACGTCTCAAACATTAATGGACCTATGTTTACATATATATGATATAGCTGTCATAAATGGACGAGTCATTAAAAATAAAAGAAATAAGTTTCTTTCGTAGTTTGTTCTTCTAACGGCTATTTGTGAAAACCATGAAAAATTATGAAGCAATATAACCTTATATGGGTCAAACATATCATATTCTGACTTTTAGTAGTTGCCTATAAAAGGGGGTAAGTTACACTATCTCATAAAAGTGATGTAGCGACGTCTAAGCTATCTTATCAGGGAGAAACTCACATAAGATCGCTTTTTCACGTCAGAAACATGTAATATATTAGATAAGGCAAGCTAGTTCGCTTCTGTCGTAAAATATTTAATGTATTTAAGTATATAAAAACTAGAATACAATAGATATCGAATACATTAATAGATCATTTTACTACCAACAAAAGTATATTACTTCATGATTGACCGTCGAAAAATGATGCATGGTTAATTAGTACTACAGAATCACTTATAAATTTAAAGTTAACAGTTACATAGCAATACTTATCATTTTTGTAGTATCTGATTTTTCTTCTTTATCAATTGATGACACTTAGGTTTCATAATCTAATTATTGACGATACAAGACGGAATACAAGAGCCTAAAAACCCACTCAATTAAGCAAAGTCAATCAACCAAAAAGCTCTTGTTCGGCTCAATCAATGTAGCCACTAAAACATAAAGGTACGCTCAACTATTCAAAGTCGGCTGAGAACGTCGGAGGCACATTGCGACACTCACTCTTTTGTCGCTGAGTACTTGACCCACATCCGCTCTACATGTCTCCTGTAACACAGGAAAACCGTTCTAAACCTCCACATACCACCCCAACGAACAGTAGGCGACTACCAACCCTATCCCCCTCACAATAGGGTTGAGTTTCGGCGCAGTTTTCACACAACTGAAAGGCACAGTCCCCACGCAATTTAACACTTTGTTTTTCCTTCAAACACGGCAGAATATTCAATGTCGAGGGAAAATGAGTCAGATGAACCGCGCAGACGATTCTCATCTCAATTCTAAATGTAATAAGACTCTTTTCGAATGAAATTGCACGAGTTTTAATAATGAATTTTTTATCCAGCTTCAGTCTACACTAGCTGCAATAATACGTGTAATCTAAACCTTATTCACGAGATCTGTTTATTCACAAACCATGTTTCTGGTCTACTTTCAGCTTTCAATGGATCCTACTTGTTTGTTTGCTATTCCTGTAGTGTTCATTAAATACTATACAGAACTTACCTGGGGCCTTACTCAAACATACTAGTAAATATTACTGCGGTTTGATTTAAAGTTAGACAAACAATCGCGTTCCTCCTCCCCGTTCGTTCCTTTGCGGGGTAGTTAGAGGTTCAGGTGTCCATTTCCACAATTTTTCTATGGCCACCTTGAACCCATGTGTTGACCAGACATTCAGTACTTAATGTGACAGGTGGTAAACGATGTCGCCATTTACAAGCTCTTAATTTAAAATTAATTTTATAGAATCTTAGAATTTATACTATAAAACGAATCTATTCGATGACCTAGTAACCAATAATCAACATGTATTATCTTGCTAGCAATGCCTAAATGTGCGCGAATAGACACAATGGCAAGGTGCAGAATATCGACCTAAATATAGACGATACTTGAAACACTTACGTCTAATGTATTGATCTACTTCTATTGAAATATTCGGCAGAGACATTGCTAGAATTAAGCTCGCTATTCCAGTTAAGTGACAAAATGTAAATGAGCCAACGATATTAGTACGCTATTGAATGATGAAAGCTCGAACTGATGCTTTAAGTGATCTATCATTTGCAACCCTTCTAATTAAGGGATATTATTTCATGAACAGGAAACAGGGCCGTATTATTAAATTCTCTTTATAGAGCTAACTATTAACGGGTATGCAGTTTTAAATAAATTGAGGATCTAAATTGTAAGCCATTATTTTATACTTTATTATTCGTAGTCATTTATTATTACCATGATATTATTGACAATTAACGATGTAGGTTTGATTGAGACACGGTTACTTAAAGATAGTAAGAAAAGATTTTTGTGCAGTGACATTTAGTAGTAAAGAGTTTTTTCTAGGAGATAACCAAATAACTTTTTATACATCTTTCATACATATTGAAAAAAGATTATGTATGTCTCCTCATCTTGTTTAAACGAAACTATCGCTGCTCTATTACTGTGCATCATATATGAGCAATATAAATGTTAGTACAAGTAGTTTTACTGTTTCTAGAGAAATAAGGGTCCGTAATTACTGCTTTTTCTGATAAAGTTTAACAGACAGCAATGATAGGTGATGAATGCTATTTAAAAATGTGTCGCAAATAATATACAATCACGGTTGTTATTAAAATCTGTCAGCTGCGACTTGTTATTAAAAACAGTTCCAGGTGATAATGGAAAAGTCCAATATAAACGAAACTAAACGATGGCCAGATTGTTAAGCTTAATTTGTTGTGCGCTGATTCACTTTATGTTGGCAACTTTTAATTGGTTTAATAATTCGCCTTTTCTGATCTCGTTTTATAAAGTTTTAACTTTTTCAATTACGAGAGATGAACTTGTGAGCGTCCTTTATTTAGGCGCTTCACAAACATGAGCAGTCGGCTTAAGGCTGGTTATTTTGGATGTTTATGAAGCGACAGTAAAAATGTTTTAATATACAGTTTTTTGGTTTTTAATACTGACTTCATTTACCTACATATCGCGATGATAAAGCTTTTAGGTCCAGTAGTCAAAAGCTTGAGCAAATACTGTTGTTTGCAAATGACCATATATCTAGTGCTGATTTAAGTGGAGTTGGAACCATATTTATGGTGTTTTCCGAAAGGAAAAGGTACGATCTAGACGTACGTTGACTTTATTATCATCTCATAAAAAAATATTTTGGATTTTAAGGGATATTTGAGTTGAATGTAGTCTTAAAGCGCTGTATCGAAAATCCACTGAATATCTGAACTTAATCACGTAATATTTTTACGTTATATAAAACACGACTTTACTTTAGATTTTCCTGATAAGAAAATAGCTAATTTCATACACAATTACAAACAACATAGTCGAAACGAGAAAATGATCGTGAGATTTTAAATCGATGGCAAACTTCGAGAGTCATCGTTACCGCCAATCGTTAATGTTTGATAGTCCCCGAGGGATTTAGTTACAATTTTTCCCCGCGTTTTAATGAGTTACCAAGTTAACCCCATTCGGATTTCAGTGGATTACGAGTTGTTTACACCGTTTTTGTTAGAACGAACAAGATTTTCACGATCATTAGTATTATACTTCGATATTTTGTTACCTTACTCTATATAGTCTCTATAAGGGAATAAATGTTATATGAATATGATAATAATTTTAGAAATGATAAAAGTAATTTAAATAAGGTGTAACTGGTGTCGAGTTTGGGAAAATTGCGGATCTAATTGTAGACCTTTTGAAATGCACCTTAAGCCGTATCATTATTATATACATTACACTTATACTTTTAGTTATGTTCATTTAATATCTCTACTTTTTTAGAATTCATAAATGCAACTAAATAAGTATTCCAATTTATACAATGTAAATAAAATTAAAATGTGCAATATTTTCTTGATTATTGTCAATTTAAAACACAATACTTATTTTGTATTACATGTTGTCGGCATCGGCATTAGAATAAGTTTTGTTGTAAAACTTTTGTACATTAAATCGAATGGCAGCACCCCCATTTATCCCATAATTAGTGTTCACGTGATTTATACTTGTATTTTTTACGGAAACTGTTTCAAACTAATGCCCGAGTGCACGCGATGTGTTGTTATAACAATTACGTGCTGCGGCCGATTTCTTTAATGAAAATAGAATTCATTGACTACGTAACCTACCTACGTACTAACGTGCCTAAGTTCAAGATTTAAACGATTATTTCTTTTCCGTTCGTTCACCTCTTTTTACGAATTCTGAGCTTATACATATGTATAATAAATATTACTTAAATTATTCAAAGAGTTCATTCATTTCTACACTATTACTTGAGTACATACATTCTTTAACTATATAACATTAAGTAAGCTAATCACAGAACCACAATAATGACGAATCAGAAAAGCATCTTGTCTACGAGTACCTTTATTCGGTGCGTTTTCGATTACACCGCTGTAAACAAAAACATTGTAACTGACAGTTTAATTTCGCGAATGAACTACTCCGTTGTATGGGCGAGTTAATGACCCGATGTCGTTCAGCCAAATTATACAAATGCGTGCCTGAGCTGGATTTGTTGACCTGTCTTTCGCCAATAAAGCCGCATTGTGCGTTAGTTTCAAATATTGTGATGGAAATACTGTTTTCGCCTGAAACTTTAAGCAATAAATTGAAATGGGGAAATTGAGAAGTTGTGAAAACAATTTCGCTAAAAGTTAGTTCTGTCTTATATCCTATAAAATATATGCTCAGATTTCAAATAAACGGTCATATCTATACATAATATAATAAGAAGTCTGCCAAGTAATTGAAATAGAATAAAGAAATTAAAAATCTTTCTTTTTTCTTTTACTCACAAACAGTTTTTTTATCGTAATGTTTCTCTGACAACCTGCTCTTATTTGTCCGAAGCGAATTCTGTACCACCTCTGGCCCCAGCCTGACCTCATGTAAACCAATTCAATTAATTGAATAGCAACATTTGCACCCTTTGGGAGTGATGTGGGCAAATGCAACGTCAACGTAATTAACTCCAGATCTATATCAGCGGCCTCTTTTTGCTCAATCGATGTCCCACTTGCCAAATGTGTTTGTTGGACAACCCCCATTGGTTGTGTTCAATGCAATATCATTTACAATTTGTTTTGTGTTTCAAAATTAATTTATAAACCTCAGTATTAAGAGCGGGCACTTTAGTATTTTCGGTTTAGGCATTTTTCGTATTGCTGGATACCATTTAAAAACGTTTGTGTCTGTATTCCAATTACTAATTTGTAGACATGACATACATTACACAAACCTCACTGTAGTCTGTTTAGTCTAACCGTCGGTTAACTTGCCGATTAAATGTAACAATTTCCTGCTATTATGAAGAAAAATATCACCAAACCTATTTCGATTAACAAAAGGCTGAGAAAACTTATTGGGTTCGGAGTTTAACGTTTTGAAGCAACACACACAAATACAAGCAGCTTGGGCAGGTCAGGTTTCACTAGTGAAACACAAAAATTGTTAGCCTTACCTTATGTAAATGTTCATAACTGCATTCCCTTAAAGGGGTAGAATGTATCGCATCCCATTTTAACCCAAGCCCCGTGTTGGAGCAGTAAATAACCGATAGGTGTTTATCGCAGCAGCACAGCGTTCTAGCCTTTTAATTTATGACTACAGGCCACAACACCGGCTGCAAATGACCACTTTTATGAACTGCGAACTGATAAATATGAGCTGTGTATGAAAAACGGTCAAAATGTACGTAACGGTGTGTATCGTGTTAAAGGAGATAATTCTTTGTGCGACTAACCACCGACTAGTTATTTAGTTTGTTGGAGTGACCTTTAATCAAAATTAGCTAACTAAATATTTCCGATTCGTGTCCTCTATTTGGCAACGAAAGGTTTTCTTAATATTGCTGTTGATGTTTATGGCATGGATACTTTGGAAGCCATGATGTCATCAAAAATAAATTGTCGAAATTTGACAGGGTAAACTTAAGACACTGGCAAAATGCGTTATTATTGAAATCCCATTCCGAGTCCGAAGTTTGATATACAGACACAGATTTATTAGATTTTACTAAATAACTAGAAGTCCATTCAGTTCAAGAAGTGTAATTATAGTCATAACATGATACATGATTTATGTTGCATATTAATCGTTACTTATCGATGCTGCGTGCTTTTGCTCCAAGAACAAAGAATCCGTGAACATTTGGCCTAAATTCTTCGCCTTAAAACTATCAAAGCTATTATCCGGATAAGCCATGTATGAAGCTGCCAATTGTGATTCAGGAACGGTATCTTCCAAATTTGGAATAGACACATATTCCGACCAGTCTGGTGGATCGTCATCTTCTAAAGAATAAGTCTGTTCACATGGTATATTGATAAATAAGGGTAGTTTATGGGATTTCTTGTGTGGCTCTTTGATGCTTTCAGAAACGTCTATTATGCTTTCCTGTGTATCCATGTTTTCACAGAAGTAAATCTTGCTAATCCTAGCATTAGCATGGACTCTCACTCTTAGTGTCTCCCGATAGTTAGTTCCGTATGATCTCGCCGTGAATTCAGATAGATTCAACTGTATCTGATTCCAACCTGATGACAAAATGATTGGCATCTTGGTGTAAAATGGGAAAATCTTAGCCTTTGATGCATAATTTGACACGCAAAATCTACGTCTGACGTTTTGATTATCCAGTATCGTAACCTCGAATCTAAAGTTCTGGTCTAAATTCTTGACAATAATAACTAAGTAAGGCATTTTTATACCTAATACTTTACCAGGTTCCTTTGGACAGGTCATGTATGTCGTGAAGGTATTAGTACTAAGCAGCTCAAGCACTGAACAGTTGATTTCATTGTCAAATATGCGTTTAATGTGCCCGTTCTTCATTTTTGCTTGCCATATGTTAAGTGGATCTAATCCAAGGCTTGAAAATATTGATAGAAATCTGCTTTGATAAACGTTTCGAAACATATTTATAAAAAAGCTTAAGTTAAACTACTTAGTTGCACTAAAGTATATTTTAACTATATAAAATTAATAATTCACAAAGAGAATACAATACTATTATGATCGATCCAGAGAAGACGTACAAACAACAAAAAAATTGTTTGTTTCGTAGACATTGACGACGAAAATAATTATGCTCGTAATACGTTCATAGATAAACTATAAATGTTTTTACTATACTAGGTTCTGAGCTATCGCAGTACCTACTAGTAAATTCATAAGGCCTCGTTTTTCCTACAATAATACTTACAATATGATAAATCTACACCAGACTGTACGATAAAACAATTATTAGAAGTTATATGTGTGACTATATATGTAGATTAGAATGCAGAAAAATCTTACTATTTAGGCTTTGAGAGGGAAATACAACACAAATCCGATCTCGATCCATCGTTCCCTATTAGTAAAATACCATTTTTACTTTAATAACAACCATGCAGTGTTTATCTGGGACGTAAAAAGAATACTAGTTAGTTGCTATTGTTACCATTATGTCATAGGTGGCGACTGAGAGACTAAGGATAAATGGATTCAATTGAACAATGGGAGATTGTTAACCTGTCACCAATATTCCATTTAAGATTATAACTCTAACATTGTGTCTTCGAGGTTCTGTTCACCCCGAAAGTATTGAAGAACGTGAATGTATAAGATAAAGATACAACCATACGCCACATTGCCTACTCATTCGTTGTTATTTTACACTCCTTTTAAATATCGATATCGTGCAATCACCATTTCCTAACCATCTCTTACACAACACTATAGTAAATAAAACTATCGTTTAATTATTTTCACCCAACTTTAATAAGCATCTTCTTCATCCTCTTGTTTTTCTGCCTCAGCATCAGGTGCTACTTCTGGCTCTTGCTCTGCTGGTTCTCCTGGCTCTCCTGCGTCAACATCTTCAGCCGCAGCTTGCTCTTCCGCTCCTTCTGCACCTCCCCTTTCTTCTGCTAGAGCCTCATTGAGATCCTCGCCTGCAACCCTCTCCATTTCTTCCATTACGTCGCCTTCTACCTGATCTTCTGTTGCCATCTTCATTAGCGCTTGCTCATCTTCGGCTTCGTGAGCATTCTCGAAATCTCCTCCTTCCGCGTCATATTCATATTTGGTGGTTTCTTTGGAAGGTGAAACGGTGACGTGTTTTCCAAAACCTTCTTCAGTACCTTCATCAAATTCGTCAGGTTCGGACATTTCAGCAGTTGCAGCGGCTGATATTTCATCCTCCGTTCGCTCAACCCTTTCTTCGCCATATTCGCTTTCTTCAGTCAAAGCTTTTTCAATAGCCATTTTGCTGGCCTTCTTCGCAAGTTCTGGTTTTTCATCTTTAGCATCTTTCGCTCCCTTTTTGAGGGGGAAGAACAGTTTGTACTCGGCGGGGAGCTCTTCTTCCGGCATTAATCTGTCAGCAAAATATATTCGTCGGATGCGAATATTGGCATTAATTCTCACTTTTTGTGTTTCCATATATTGTTTATTATAGGCTCGACGAGTAAACTCTGCTAAATTAAATTGTATTTGGTTCCAGCCATCGGAAAGGCCTATGGGCATCACAGTGCAAAGAGGGAATATCTGCGTAGTTGATTGAAAATTGGCAACTCGGAATCTACGTCTGGTGTTTGTTTCGTCTAGTATAATCACCTCGAAGACAAAGTACTTTTTAAGATTTTTCACTACTAGAATAAGGAATGGCATTGAGACACCAAGAACTTCTTTACCTTTTGGACACACCATATAAGATGTACTGACGTTGGTGCCCAATATATCCATCACCATAGCGTTGGTTTCCTGATCGAGCGTTGTCTTTACATGTCCATTTCTTATATGATACTCCCATATTCCAGACGAACTGTTTCCGCCTGGGAAGAATATTGTTAATAAACCACGTTGATATGAATTCCTGAACATTATCAACACGATTGTTATAATTCTTATTAATTAATAGTAAAATTTATAAATACGGTTGTGACAAAACCAGTAAATAGATATATAAATTCTATGGTACGCTCTTGGCATAGGTAAAAATATTGGTTCAATATTATATTCTTGCACTATTTTATGTTCCATTATTAAGGAAAGAGTTATCTTAAAATAATGTGAGATAATCCCTGGTTTATTACCACAATATCTAAATATCATTACTTTGCTGAGTAAAAGTGTATAATGTTGCTCTCCGCTTTCGTTAAATAATATTTGACTCCTTTGAAAATAGTCTAGCATACCGCGAATAATCGTTTCTTGCTAAATTGATTAACACATTTCAGTATTGGCAATCATTACCAGAATATTCTTACGTAGTCGCAGTCACTGCTAACCCCGTTTTCTACTATCAGGGTTTGATTTATATACGCCCAGCAACAGTATCGAAATCTTACTGTAACAGACTTGACCATACGATTACCACGCGCTCTTACGTCCAAGTCACTCAAACTATCTTGGACACGGAATATGCTCTCAATAAACACGTCCAATTGAAACTCTAAGCATGGGTAAAATATACAGTAGATATCTGTTTACTGAGCTCTCTCGCGACAAACGAAGCATGGTTTGCATAATGTATTGGCGCTGAGCTCCGTCGCGATGCGCCGCTTTGTCGGCGTTATTTACAACTGGTCCGTGTATTCACGTGGAAATTGGATTTATAATATAAGACACTACGCAACCCTTGTTTTAACTATAGCCAACTTCCTTTTCTGAAAGCACAGCTGCACCCTTATCTGGCTACTACGAGTGCCTCTAAACCAGAAAATCGTTCTAAATCTGGTTCTAAAGCATACCCTTACAGACTTGTTTTGTGGTTGTCAAATTAATCCAAAATGTTTATTCTTGCACACTTGATGTTCTAATTGAATAAAAACGTCTAAACCGGTCTAAACCAATATGTCTACTTTCTAAAGAACTTGTTTATTTAAGGTGTGAAGTAATGTTTGATTCGGCAATTGACATTCACAAGAGATTAAGTTAATTTACAAGGTGTGAAAATATTCGAAACGCCGTCTTCGAGTGGCCCATATCAAATATGCCTTCGAAATTTCGGAGATGGGTACTCAAGCCTCTGACTAACTCGCAACAATAATAAAAAGCGTGTGTGTACCCACAAGTCGTAAAGCATAAGATTTGTAAAAAAATATATCTTAGATTACATTAATTAATACGATTTATTATTATATTCAGTTTGTTTATTATCGCAATGACTTATAAAAGTTGTGTTGATTCTCGTACTTATGATAACTTATACATATACGAGTATAATAAAAGACAAGGACAATTAATAAAATACCAAAGTTTAAACAATTGCCATTTTTGTTCAAGCCAAAAGATCTTCGAAAATCCTTTTAAAAATTACCAATATGCAATATCTCGCAGGAATTCACATTCATCGTTGGTTGAGAATTTTCATGTAGGTATTCCGTAGTTTGGCGAAGTATTACTTTCACATGCAACGTTTAAAATTCAGAAGGATTTTTGTTACGAAAATGTTTCAAAACTAATATTCTTTCTATTTATCATAGATTGGAATATATCATTCAAATTAGAGTTAATCATAGTTCAAAGTGCTAAGCATTTTACAATACTAATGTTTGTTCCAACTAGAATTATACAGAGGACTCTATTACAGTATTCATACACCCTGCACAATAGTTAACTTTTTTACAAATTACTCGCCCCATCATTATCATCCTCCACAATTCTCACAACTCAATGCGAATTTTTCAACATAATATGAATGTTCATATGTCATCCATTACAATAGGTATCAACCCATCGCCATTTATATCAAAGTTGAAATCACAGCCAACCATTTCAGTTGCCAGGCAGCATTTATTCTCCCAGAATAAGGCCTTCGCTCCAGTGTACGGTGATCTACAATTTGTCCCGTGGAATGCGGATAATTAAACGTGCAGCTGTGTCAAGCATGGCTCACAATGCTGGGCATCTGGGACATTATTTCTTTGTAACGAGATATTCTTTGTTACCTATACTCTTTGCTAGAATACTCCTTTATAAAAAGGGGTAATTATTTAATAAAAATTCCAAAGTTGTGTATTGCGAATCTAAAATGGGTTGACGACTTATTTGATGAACTGTTATACTACTATACTTTTATACCACTACCACTAAAATATACTTTTATCTTAAATATTGTTTTTTGATGTTCCAGGTACGTACGTTTACAGATGTAATATACAAGAATTCCAACCACCATGTAAGTAAGTCACATTAAGCATTAATATTTAATAGAATCTCCATTCTCAAGAGATAAAATATCAAACGCTTTCCAGAATTTTATAATGTCTATATACGTACCTTACGTGACCTTAAACGATAGCATATAAATATATAATAAATATTTACGAGTATTATAGTATTCCAAATAAGTTAGAGTTCGAATACGTAAATCCGCGCACTGGCCACGAATACATGCAATAAAATAAATACTTAACACCTCCATAACAGCCTCTAGGCCTGCGTGCCTCCATTGTTTGGATATCGATAACTCGCTTTACACGACTGTTTCATCGTTATCGATTACACGTATCAGCCCCATAGCCTGTCAGATAAAGTCATATATTTCATCCTATTGTTTCCCTTTTAATACGACGCTGTCGCCAAGTCATAAATCAGCTTGTCATAGACCTACCTAGCGTGGAGTGGATGTTTTGTGACGGTATTTCGTTGGTTTGTCACAATCATAAATTATGGGGGCTCAGTCATTTCGTAAGTTGGAAAAAGTTGTATGAACAATAGTTTTTCGTAGAACATTTATGAAGGTTGTGTTTTGTTACGTTTTCGCTTAATTGGGAATGATGGTATAGTTCAAGCTTACATACATAACAAAATATACGTCAAGATATTAAATAAATAATATTTTTACTTTTACTACTTTTCATTTAGTGTCGATATGTATTACTACGTAGGGACAGTTTGAAAGATTTTGTAGTACTATCTTCGTAGATAAAATTTTACACAATCCTACACAATTACTATGCTTATTACCTCTTATTCAAATAAAACTTAATGCATTTAATATTGAAGAAGTGCAGGATCAACATAGTTTATTTGACTGTAAAACTTTCCGTATAAACCGAACTCTCGTGCATTGGAGCGCCGTACGTTAGTCTGCTACGTGTAATATAAAAATTGTATGTTTTTATAAATTTCCTCCAGATGATAATAATAGGAAGTTGCCAAGAAGTTCTGCCAACTTTCCGAGAAATAAATAAGAGAGCGCGTGGGTTTGTTGCCAAAATCAAAATATAATTCTTTGGCTTTGATTCATTCGGTTATCTTGTACAAATAACCCGCAATCGGAAACTGCTGCTTAATCATTCCTTTTACTGAATTAAGGTGACACTTTTACGCTAACCCACATTCTATTATATATGCCTCATCTTTCATTATCTATCCTCGACATAAGGGTACGTTTTTATGCCACCAATATCTCTTTAATTCATTTTTGGCCAAATAACTATATATATTTTCACAAATATTTGTTGATGGTAAGCATTGTAAGGAAATCTACCCATCTCCTTGAATGATCTCACTTCTAGAGGTTTTGATTACTAACTATATATAGTTGCTATATTGTTATAGCAACACATAGGCTCTGAGTAGATTTAGACCTTCTAAGACACGACGGCGCTCAAACCTATGACTACTCTGAACGTGCTTATTAACATCAACCGTATGCATATAATTAAATGATTCACAATTATAATATATTTAATTAGTAGTCTCTTATCAGCAATGACATAAGCTTACTAATAGCTAGTGTCTGCGTCCTTGCTGAGGTCATTGGTAAATTAGGATAATATATACGCCCTCACCACTCGTCTAATCGTTATATATTACAGTACTATTAAAATAGAAAGGTTACTTAGCGGAGTCATTAGTCTGAGTCATGTAAAACTACAGAGCTTCCGATAGGAATTTATAAACATGGGAATGACGAGGCGATTTGTGAGACCTAAACGTTTGCTACGAATGGAATATTCTGTTGCTAGTAAACAACCGTCGTAGAAGAATAGAAGAGCATGTATAAGCAGGTTAATGGGTGTAAGTGAAACAAACTAGATTTATCAGGATCGATAGCCTATCGTCTTAAGGAAGTAAAGTGTATGTCTGTATATATGTAGTAAACAAAATAAAAATTTATGCTATAAATATAACGCAATCAATATTATGTATCGATGGCACAATATCCCCTTAACCAATGCCAAAAATGACTTAGGTATGTAATAGAAAAGGATTAGATGATGTAAATGTGTAAGTATGTAATTGTGTATTAAAATTTCTATACCTCTTCCTATAGAATATGTAACGACAAAGATATATAATTGTTTTGTAAAGATCGTAAGAAAAAGTCTACTAGGGGTCTCTGAAATGATTTAATGTCTTCATAATTAACTTTTCAAAGATGCTGGCCTTAATTATTTCACCCAGACGATGTCTAATGAAGTTAGGCGTAATTTCGTGACAAGCCTGGTTTCAAAACATGTAGATCCAATAAGAAGCGTGACTGAAATTGTAACATAGTCGAACCAAAATTATGTAAATATATGCAGTTATATGTTTCGTGAATGAAAAAAAATCGTGGGATGAAATTTTGTCACATTCAGTGAAGATGACACTCTATATTTTCTGTCTATTATGATTGAATGGAAAGAGATAATACATATAGGTATCTGTTTCTATGTATGTATATTTACCGATTTTCCAAATTCAAAATGAACGTGAATTTGGAACGAAATGTGTATAAAAGCGTTCATTCACAATTCAGAATTCGAAACGCTTCCCTCTGGGCCTTAATTTGAAAATATCCAGGCCCATTAGAAATATAAAGTATAAAGAGGCATCAACTGAGTTAGTAATACCCTCTCGCAACTTGCTGCAGGCTATCTCGCTAAGCAATATTTTAGGAAAATTGCTCTCCCACCATTTTCAATCATATTTTAACAAAATTGTTCTCATGCACCCGTCTGAAATTTAGTGAAGCATGAACCCTTGAAAAATGACCGAGAAATTTCAGGATAAAAGGTAATAACTGTACCAGTACAATGTTAACGTAATGGAATAACAATTTCATTGTAACGAAATATATACATATTTGAACATTGGTGCATTAAATTAAAGTGTAATGAAATTTAAAATAAAAAATGTATAATAAATTGTATTTATAGAAGAACACATATTCAAATGTTTCTTCCTTTTTTATAATAGCTCTGATTAAAAACTACTTTTTCTATTATCAACCGAACACCAAGACAATATATCCATGCAAGGAAATTTTAGTACTCAATATATCACATCAAACTTAATATAACCTACACCCTAGATTCAGTCTTACTACAAATCTAGAACTTTACCGGAATGAGGTGACATTCCGTAACCTAGAAGGGGCGTTCAAGAGGTCGCAATAGTAATCGTGGAGAAATGCAATTTTCGCCAATAAACTGCACATGGTCCATTAGCAGACGTAAGTGTGGCCATAAACGGCTTCCCGCCGCCGATTATGTCACTTTTATATTCACTTAGGCTATATTGAGAGCCTTCAAAGAGAGCTCTTTGTCCTTAATGGAATTAACTTTCTACTGTTCATACCTACTTTTTTGAGATGGCTTTAACTTTGCCTTGGACAAAGAGCCATTGTCTTTCATATTTGATAACGTTATCAATGATTACTTGTAAGGCTGTTTATTTAATTTTCCGGAATATATGTAGTGTTTGTTCCAATATCTGCGAGTGGCATATTTTACAAATTTGTTATTAAAATTTCTTCGATGTTCAATTTCCAATTGGCAGGTTTCCTCACGATCTTCTCCCTCGCTGTTGCGAATGTAAATAATTTTTTTTTTAATAATTTCTGCCATTATCAGTTGCAGACAAAACCAGTTTACTATGCCTTTGTAGTAAAAATATTATCCAAAAACGTCAGCAATAACTAATTGCATCACACCCTCAAGCCAATTAAAAGCTGTAAATAAAACGATAAAAAGAGAGAATTTTCCACTCAGTACGTCCCGTTTTAAAACATAAATCAGGCTTCGGAGATTTATTACACTATTGTATGGATCCGACAAAGCAGGGCTAGAGTTGGGACACAACAAAACTGAATGTCGATACTCGTAATTAATTTGTTTGATCGCACTTCAATTAGGCGAGACACGTTAATTTATTGCTAGTCACATATGTGGTTTTACCATTTGCATGGCACGCTTTCGCGCATCTAGTGCGCTAACAATGGGCCGATACGCCGATGGCACCGTTTCAGAGAAAATTTAGACAATCGGAGTACTATAGTCGATAGAATGAGTGAATATTGTCATAATTAGAACTTTGGCATACAAACATACATATTTATACAATATGATGAAGTGAAATGACTTAGTTTTAAAGTTCAGGACACAATTTCTTAATACCAAATTGAAGAAAAGTTTCACGTAATTATTACTTTTACTCAATACATCGTATCAATGCAAGCAGACGTATTCAAAAAGCGTATTTCAACATAAAATTGTGTCGAAACCCAATTTCATTTTCCATCAGAGAATACGCGAAGCCATTTTGGAGGATTGGAAAATAACATTAAAATAGAAATGAAAAGGTAACTAGTTTTGCGACTATGTACGCGAGTTGAAATTTTTAAATAACTTCCGAACGACGACAGTGTGCGGTTTAATTAATCGGCATACGGCATACTCCGAATGCGTTAACACAAAAAATGCCATGTTCCGAACGGAGTTTGCGATATATTTTATCGTTTATGGCCACTACATATCACATCAAATAGCTCTGTGTACAATGCATGGCTCTGTACATTCAATATAGTTTGGCAATTTGTGAATATAAATGAATGCAGAACTTTGACGCGTTGGTATCTGCGTAATGTTTTGAAAAATACAGTCAAACGCTCGGAATAATATAGCTTGTAATAGAGTGGGTGTGTATGTTTCTTCTTGTGCGTATGTGATAAAGTGACATTTCACAAAATAAAGTTTCTCGACGTAACGAACATTATTGCATCTTTATAGTGACGATATGTTAATAAAATTCTGACTTCGTACTGTCTTAATTTTGAAATCTAATAATTAATATCGACCATATTTCATCTTATTTTTTACGACTCGTACAGCTATAAATTTTTAGTACAGAAAATTAATTTATTTAAAAGCATCTCCATCCATTCACGTGAAAGTAAAGAAATAAAACGGTAGAAATCGGTGGAATTTCACGCTGTCCCGGACAATATGAGTCTGGGCTGGAATACGGAGCAAGCACGTCGATTTAACACCAAATTGCTGAGGCAAATTGGCTCTTATCACGTCTCACTGAAGGTCCGGAATAAGGGTACACAACGCTCGGGTACTGCCCTTATATCACCTATAAATCAGAGTCTGGTCCATTCCGGGAGATTGGCTGCAGTTATCCCTGCACTTATTGAGCAGTAGTTACAATGGTATACAAGGAAACGCTTCCTACTCGCTGTCTTCGTAGCAATGGTTTGTGAATAAAGCAGTCGGGGAACAAGCTATTTCTATTCATTACGGAGCTGCCAGAAAGATAGCGAAACAAAAGGTTTGTTTATGTAATGCAGTATTTCGGTTTGATAAATATGATAATCATATACAACAAGGGAAAATATATTTACTATCTTATTCTTTTATAGCTAAAACAAATTTATGACACCTATAATTACGTTACAAATTTTAACATATAATTATGATAAGAATCGTGAATCCTTACTAAAGTATCGTTTACTGAATGTAATACCACACTCTACTGCCTTCGCATATTCAAAATGTTGATAAAGGGGCCCTAATAATAAGCTTTCTACGCTCTGATTGGGCTATTTTTCGTAACCTCTAACCAATTTTCCATATTGTTAGATATCGCGTTTTCTTCATTCATTCGGGCATGAAAAATACTCTTATTACTACAAGTTATGCGAAAGATTGGTAATTTGTTATATAGATATTAAAGTACAGAACTTATCTGAATATACGAGTAGTAACTATAGAATTTAGCATTTATTTTGAAACTATATTTATTGTAGCCTATGGACGTATTAAGCTCTATAATATTAATGTTTCGTGTAATTAATTATGAAATAACAATTACAGCCGTAGTGACACTGACAACTAATTGACAGCGTAAAACTTTACAAACACAAAATACGAAAATTATTAAAACTTAAAATGTTTTGAAACGAAGTTTTAGCTCTGTTTTGATTAACACCCCATATCCTTACTGAAATTACGTATAAATATGGGGCAATTAAGGTCCTCAAGCTATTTCACGCTTGTTACCCCGCGGAGCTATACTTTGACGAAATTACCTGAAAATAAGGTTAATAATTTAAAAGCCAGTATTACATACGTAAGGAATATTGTTATTTATTCATTTCTAACAATGATTGTCTTAGTTAGGTACGAGGACGATATTCTCTTAAGTAGATAGTATATACTAGCGTACAGTTACGTATAAGAGCTAATTTTATAAGAGACTTAAAACCTTAAGACACGTCTTGTAATACTTATACAGATTGGATAAGTTTTTGGTGTCCAATTCGCAGATACATCATAAATCAAATAGTATTACATGCCTCCTTGGGAATAACATCAGGTTTATGCCATGAAAAAAATATTAAGGACAATATAAGTATATAATAGTAGTTTCATTGGACCTTTCTAGCATTAACAATTAATAAGCAACGAGGTCACCGGTCCTAACGAAGTACCGACGTAACCCGGTAAACACGACTCGTGTCCTAATGTCAACTGTTCGTCGTTTAAAAATGTACAGAGCGGCACGCAATGTCGACGACGGTCTGCGAAAGCGGAAATGCATTTGCAAATTAGATTTCCTAACCCTCCGTTTGAACGGGCGCTGAGGGGTTAACATGTCTTCTTGTCTACGCCTTTAACCCTCGGGCGTGCCGGCTTTTCCTAAAATCTTTTGTCTCTTCGTCGATCTATTACGATTGTCTTTTTCCATTCGTCCCGGAGCCAATTAAGAATACTCCCGCAGCATTAAGATAAGAACGAGGTATTGCGTATACTTCTTTTCTCGATTACTTGTACGCGGTGAGGATAAATATCGTGAGATAACTCTCTAGGAGTTGAGATTCCAAAGTACATATATGTATAAATAAGAGCTTGTAGAGATTAAGTTGAGACACATGACTTAAAATCGTTCACAGTGGGCGCTCGCTGACTGTCCAGTGAAAACATTGTTGGGTGTCGTCGTACAAAAACATGTAAATCGTTTCATTATGTATTGTTTTTGTTAATTTTATTAAGTTGCCATTGTAGTGTTATGTCTAGTTCTGTAGATCAGCACAAAACTCGCTTGCTGTCACTAATGATATCTTTATATACAAAGCATGTATACGGGGCTTGTTTTCCAAACACAGACCGTCTGGATTTTAAAATAGCTGCGGCTCAATTCACGTTCGATTGAGCAGGGAAATTGCTATGTACCCAGTCTGGGAGGAGTTAAAAGCACCACAACATCACGGGCAGCGAGCTCGGCCGGCTACCAACTGCCTCTTTTGTTTGCTTTCCAAAATCGAATTTGTGGATTAAGTCGGTTCGAAAGAAAAACACGATCTGTCTTACTCCCCTTAATTCATCGCACAGGTTTTTGTCTGCGAAACCAATATTTTTCCACGTCGTGTATTATGTTCGCAATCATAAAACGACGCTACGTTTTGTATACGACAGCGTTCCATTGGAAAGATGACAGCGCGAGAAGCGAAGTTTTCTTTATCTTCATTGAAGCCAGACAAAGGCTCTGAGAGAGCTATTTAATGCAGGCTAACCCAAAAAGGGTGTGTTTAGCATGGTAAGCTTTATCTTAATTAACAATGATCGAGGAGCCGCTCTAGAATTAATTGGTTTTCATAAGTTATCCAACTTGACGCGGCGAACTTGGACAAGGGCTTGTGATATTGTCATTCCTAAATTGATAACGCAGTAATTGTAATCTGACGCTATTTTAACGTTCGGCCTTCAGATAGACTATATTGCATGTGTAAGGAATTTATAAATACGTGCGAAATAGAAATAAATTATTCTGTTTAGAATCTTTGAATTAATAACTATATATTTATTATAATCGTAAGTAGAAGCGTGAATATATTTATTATAATCATAAGTTAAATGATAATTAATTCCTTTTGTGATATTATGTAACTAATTAACATTTTGCACATCATCAACAGTAATTTTATACATTCATAATGGAATCCACATCTCGATCGTTATTTCAATAAATTCCACCACTAATATATTTATAGAGAAGCCGTGAACCATAACCGCATTCAGAAGGGAAAGGTCCAACCTTTCCAAGATTTGCGCCGGTCATCGCGTTAAGATTCAAAGGAGAGCTAAGGGAGTAAGTTTGTTTCGCAACTCCATCTCTAATGTACAAGTTTGGGGTCCACTCAGTGCCGCCACTGACGCCAAGTGTCAAAGTTGCCCTCTCACTATTCTGCGGATTCATATTTCTACGATATTTTTAGTTGGTTTCATTCTCAAGGACAGTTTATTAATATTATTACTTATTTTATTTCGTACTTTTAAACATATCATTTTCAAAATGACATCATAAAATTCATAATAGAATACGTGTAGCAAAATTTTTCAATGCTCAAATTTTGCTTTATTTCCCAAGCCGAAACGACCATACTATATTTTTTTCTCCCGATTTAACAAAAACTGTTCGTTAAATAGGTTTCGAGTGATCAATATTATTACAATCAAAACAATGTAACATTGAAAACTCACGCGTTTTTTAATACCATCATATTGTGTCTTTTCAATTCTTTTAATCCCCTGTCTGATCCGTTCAGTCGTCTAAAATGGGATTGAGCAAAACGTATAATCCACAATATGAACGTTGATAAGTACTAAAACGCTGAGCGACGAACATCGCAGTAATTTCCGAGCCCAATGGCGCATGAACGCAACAAAAATTTTCGACAGGAAAATGTTTTGCTACAACCCCGATGCTATTGGTTAGATTGGCCTTTTGTGTTTTGGCAAACATGGCCCAGGATATAACCAATCATGCCTAGGTGATATGGGACTTTCTAAATTCAATTGAATTGGTCGACCCATTGGACATATTTTTTGGGACCCCGCCTAGTTTTGTTATATGATGGAACCTTGTTTTGTACTTCATTAATGCCTAAGTTTTCTAAGGTTTATTGTTGTATCAAATATGCCTTTTGTACTAGTTAATATCTTGCTCAAATTGCGAACCACAATCCCAAAACTCTATTACCAGTTTGAATTATATTAATGTTCTAAATATCATGCCGAAATTGATGGCATTTGACAACGAAACCTTACCATATTTGAAGCACTTAAAAAGTTGTTATTTTAGTTGTTTTTGAGTATTATATTAAATTTTCATTAGTCTTATCTATAAATCCCTTCCCAATACCGCGTTGTTCCTCGACCGAAACACCCTTCATATATTAAGCCAACCGCGAAATCTTCTTGATACGTTTCCGAACAAGATTTTTGTGCTCCGTTCGCCTATACATTTATATTTGTGGATTAATAAAGCCGTTAAGCCACTTTGCAATCTTGGAGAAAGTTCTATACATTGGCTTTATCGATACGAATATTAAGAGTAGATAGAAATCATTATAAGAATTAATTCTCAACGACATATTTATGCAATTATATGGCTAAAACATTGATAGAAAAGTGGTTATGACTTACAACTATCCTATACCTAACCTAACCTATTGTTAAAGATTTTAAACCTTTAATTTCAAACAATCGGTTTTTCACCCTTTATACATTCAATTCAAGTTGTATTCAGTCCAGCAAGCGAAAATTAATTCTAGACTTTATCTTTGCATTCCGATAACAGTGAACTTAATTTATTCAGTGAGAACTAATTAAACTGTTAATGTACGCAAGTGTCAACGAGTAGACAACAGCAATCGTTCTCTATTTCACCTTTTGACTTTAAAGCGACTTTAAGTGACCTATTGTGTATCTATACAGACTTATTCACTTTAGCTACGAATAGTTTTTATTCGACTGCGAACTATAAAGTTTGAATTTGAGTTTGGACTTGACTGTGTTTGTTATTGCTGTTTATTAAGTCAAGGTTGTTTTAGGATGACTATAAGTAGAAGAATATTAAGAATACAAAAACAGTGTACAAAATCAATTTTTTGTACATTAATTGTAGTCTGTAGTCATTTGTTAAAAGCTGATGTGTAACGTATAATAACATACATTTATATGCATTGACATCCTTTAATTCATTTCGGGAGAACAGATGCTCGGTGACTAGTTAATATCTCCTTCAGTTTTTAGCGTCAATGTTGGGATTGTGATGTCATAAGGAACATTAGTGACAGATTGTTAGCCCAATAATAAATAATGATATCAATTCTAACATAAATTTTCCGTGTCTGTATTTTAAATGTCTTTTATTTCTATTCCAGGTAAGTCTGTGAACGACCAGCTGTTAAATCGTGTAGTAAGTTAAAATCGTGTATTATTAATAGTCTTGCAAAGGATTGAGGGAATTTGTCTGTACCTATTATTAGGCATACAATTTTATTTTTACTATAAGTATATTTAAGAATGGATCTAATTATAACATTAAACACACTAGTTCATCAATGAGCTAATTTATTCAATGAGCTAATTTATCACACGCGTTCACTCTATACAAACTTCATCTCAGTAGTAGTGCGCTCATTTTCATTCCCCTCCAGTATTCGCTCGCAAAAAGTGCTCTGATCCAAGGATATTGATATTTGACAAATAAAGTAATATATCAAACCACATTAGAGGGGATTGTATCTTAGTTGGGACATAATCTTGACCGATAAGCGAGAACTCGACAGGGCCATTAGCTTTATTGCAGTTTACTCCAAATTGACATTTCGGCAAAAACACCTACAAGCTAAGGGTGGAGGAGGCTTAAGTATACATAAATCCGCATAAACTAGGCGTAATCTGTAACACCATATATTTTATTATTATTGACGCAAAATCTCAGTTTGTTTACGTTTTTATACTTAATGATATCGGTCTTAACAGTAATGTACAATAAGGATTATACTACACACATTTTTTCAATTTTATGGAACAAGTAGCCTCATTAGAAACTGTTTTATGGTCACTTGTACTTCCGTTATCGCTAGGTAGAGCTCACGCATTCCTGTTAACACACAACAAATATAGACATTCTATAACTTTATTTTAAACTGTAGGTAGGTGCATGTGCTCATACTTATAAAATATGGCCCTAATGCATGGCTCAGCACTTGACCGACATTCAATCTCCCCTCCATCTCTGCACACTCAAGGGGATTGTGGCTTGCTATTGATTTGTCTAAATATGGGCATGTTTTTCTCAAAATTCATTGATCGATAATCTTAAAGTCGAAAAGGATTTCGAGGACGACTTGATGCATAAAATGCTGACTATATTGTTTGAGGTGCCATTGATTTACTTACTTCGCAATTTTGGAGTTGGATACTTGAACCTTGGACTACTCAGCAAGGGTTCATGGTTATGTGTCTTGATAGAAATATCGCACTGAACAAGTTATCGTCTGTCGAAATTCTATAGAACCATACCAATCGATTCTTTAATGATCTGTATTGAATTATTGATAGGCATAGAAATTACTTACAGCTTACTCGATTACGACGTTTGAAGGTCAGACGAAAGTTTTATAAATAAATGATTAGCTTACACTAATTGAAGTTACAATAGACTATGATAGCTTATGTACGATAAGGGATTAGTTTAGTCATACCTTTTTAATAGGATTCAATATTCTTGCCTAACCTTAACGAAAGGAAAATCTTTGAAAAGTTGTTTTTTCGTAGAAATACTAAGTATATTATTTATAAAGTACTATTATTTATAATATTAAAAACTGTACAATATATCTCTTATTAATGATATGATAATAATTACAATCTTAAACATGACGTATTGTATTACGTCATATTATATTAACCATCTAGACCTACTATATCAAACAAGATACAGTTATAATTGTTTGGCAAGCGAGAATTGATAGGCAACGATTTTCTTCTGTCGCGGAACTTAGTCGTTCAATAGCCTCACGTGATTGCTTGTACCGGGGCATGGAAAACTGAATACTTTGTTTTCGTGGGCGCTGAAATAGAATTTATTGCTCGGTTGCATGTTTGTACGAATTTACTCGGTCGGTTATGGATTATGGAGACTGTCATTTGTTTCCCAAATATTGCTTCCCCTATGTCTAGGTAAGTTTGGGCTAACATAACTATCCTGTATAAAAAATTAACTCACTATGACTAATATGGAAATGTACCTTCAAAGTATAAATAATACATGTAAATGTATTTATAACCTACAATAAGTTACAAGAATTGTAGAGATATAGCCGGATATCGCTTCATTAACACTCATACACCTCCTCATAAACACGGAAAAAGGGCGTAACTTATATGTATGTATATAATAATAATTGTAATTCATAAAAGAAACCGCGTCACTAAATCAAAATATGAAAGCGCGCCCTGGTAAACGAATACAGATTTCCTTCTAAACTCGTTCGAATCGAATACATTCCGACAAAACAATATGTATGCATATTACTCGAGTCGGCTGCCCTGGCAATCGGTTTCGGTGACACGACCCACTATTTATGATCCAATATTTTCATACAAGCCCAACTTTTGCCGTACTGTGACCCCGCCGTACATGTATCGAGCATTCCTATGTAGTTGTACCCGTTTATATGTTTATTTTCGCGGATTTCCTTCCCTTTGCATAAACAGAACGATAGAAATGTAGTGTTATGGTCATGTTGTTATTTGTATTAACTATGAAGTAGACTTATTTTCTATGTTGCTCTTACATTTTAGTACTTAATTTTCATGTATCAATCAGATAATTGAATACAATGAAAAGCTCTTTTCATTTAGGACATTTTCAAACCAATTAAAATAATTTATAGTTAAATTATTTTTATTAGTTTTAAGTTTGTAAATATTTTGTATAGATTTCATTGTTAAAATGTATTTAGAACTGAAAATTTTATAACGAAATATTCTTTCTATTGTACGGAAAATAAACAAATCCAGATGTATCTCTTCATTCAGGTTCTTCAATCCTTTTCGTGATGGACCAAACCAGTTAATAATATATGTATTAATAATAATGGAGTTAATAAGGATATGAGTTGTTAGGGCATTAATATATAAAATGTATTTATTTTGGATTTCCTAACATCCAAGACTTTAATGTATAATAAATGTATACATCGCAACATTCGCTTCTAAGTCTGCCCCAGCCCTAGTAATTTGTTGTGCGGCGTTCATAATAACACGCATAGCAACGGCAAGACGGCGTACACCGTCATCAAAGGCTGTGCATACACACACGCCTTGCTTTGCATAATATTATGCGAGAACTCTAATTTAGCAAACCCAATATTGGCAGTCACCTGTGTCCCGACACGACTGCCGAGGGACGACTTTGGCACGTGGACGATGTGGCCAAGTAACTAGATGTAGCTAAGGGACATGATGAGTAATGCACAGCATATATGAACGTCTGTAAGCTATAGGGTCGTACTCGTATGTAAGCTATGGATTTCGGATTGTATGATAGTGTGGAATGGTCAGTAATCGAATTTTTAACGAAGGGGAATGAATGGTATGGTTAAGTTAGTTACAGATATTATAACTTCAGGAATGGTACTTCTACTTTCGAGTTTTCCTCTGCTGATAGCTATGTATTTACGTGAAACTAAAATGTGGTGTAAGCTTTTATAACTGTCGAAAACACCATGTTAACTATTCCATATTGTATTATTACAAGTAATACGTTTTCCATTATAAATATAATACACTTTCCACAATAAAATTGGTATAGACAATCCCTAAGTGATACCCGTCGTCAATATGGAATAAAAATAGGCGTCATTAGACGGGCCCGACATCTGGCGACACGGAGGCAAATTACCCAACTTATTCGAAAGCCTACTTAACCGTTTCGCTACACATTATTCAAAAGAGCTCATTATTTCCTTTCGGGTTAATGCGGGGATCAAATCGCTTCTCGAGACCCTTGTCGGAAAGTATAAGCGATGTGTGTTTTTACAAATTTACCATCTCGTTAACCCGACTTTGTTATTCGGTTATCAGTGCCATTATTTTTGTGTGTCCAACCCTATTATTACGCTGGATCTCCGAGATTATAGGCTTAATGGGGCTCTGCTTTCGAAAGTTTGCTCGTATCGGGCCTTAAGGGTATTCTTTTCAAATCAACATTAACGAGAGCCGCTTTGTAAATCTATTTTCAACGTTGATGTTAATTTCAATGTGGTATAACATATTTTTGGGTTAATGATCTGCATCAAATCGATAATAGCCGAATTTTCTAGCAAAACTTTTAATATTTTTTTTAATTTAAAATAGACGTTCTGTTCTGAATTACCTACCTAAAAATATTATCGCCATTATGAACAACAGTGCAATATGCATACATATGTGTAACAATAAGAAACAACATTTTGTATTCATGGAGCAATGACTTCGGTCGATCAAAAGTTATTACAACAACCTGTAAATTAGCAGGGGGTGCTTAAATTCAATTAATCTAATAAAGTTAAGCGTGAAAAACAAAGGGTAAACTTGAGGAAATAATCAGCTAGCATCAGCTTGGTGGGCGAGTGAATTATTTGCCTTAATCCGCATTAAAATCCAGCGTGCATGTCACGGAATAATCCTGCCTTAATTAGTGACGCGCTTGACCCATTCCCCGATAGGGATTATTAAAAATAGGATCACGTTTGCGTCTATGAAATTGATGAGCTAAACTCGAACTTAGCTTAGCTGGTTGGCTGACAACGAATTTCCTCGGCTTCAAAACTAATTAATTATATAAGTCATTTTACACCTAATATGGTGAAACATAACGTAGGATTTAAACTTTAAATCTTATTATTTTTAGCACTCTCAAAAACATCCTTCAAGTTCGTATTTTTTCTCGTATCTTGATTCAATAAGTTAATTTAATAACTAAATCGTAATTAATGTATGTCTCAAATAACGAAACAGTACCAAACGCACGTCTTGTTGAACACAGCTAAACACTGTGAGTGATCGAACAGAGCAATAATTAATATTAAACAATTCAGCATCCAGTTGTCAGTTGTCACGTGTCTGCCAAGTCTTAGTTGTCAAATTACTCAGGGCAGCCAAGGGTTAACCCCTTCCAAATTCAAAGGGCTTTAGTAGTATGAAATTTTGATTGGTGTAAGGCGATTATATAACCGATCGGGTTTCTCTGCCGATTGGAACGAAAAACATTCGTTTCCAACTAATTGGTTCGTGGAGTAAATAACCGAAGAGGTTTTCAGAACTTCTTACTGCGCAGTTGTTATATTTCTATTAAACATTTTCTTTAGGAATTCATAGATTTACGCGAAAAGATAATTTTTGGTCTCTTAAAACCAACAAGTACTTAATATTAATTTGTTATCCTTAATGGTTTATAGAAGTGACGTTTACGAAAAGACGTAAATTAGTAACTTTTATTTTCTTTATTATCGACCACGGCAACTTAATGTTTAGTATAACTAAAACGTAAGGTTTAAGGTACAAAACATCTTTAATGATCTGAATAAATACATTACAATAGTAACCACAGGATATAGTAACAACGTGCTGGACGTAAATCTGAGATTGTGGATGGAACATTTCCGTTCTGAGTCCTTTGAATTTATGTTCCCTCGTCGGACGGATGTTAACGCCAAAAGGGCATTATTATTTTAAGGGTGATCTATTTATTAAGGGTGCAGAAGGGCCGACGAGACCTATAAACAATCTATTAATAAATTAGTAGCAACCCTTCTTGGGCTCACTATGTAAACTAGAGATAAACTAAATACTCTTACTGAATCAAAATTATACCAAGACAATCTACTAGGCTCTAAAATTTGTAGGGACGTTTCGTCATGGGTCAATATTAGATTAATGAATTTATGTTGTCTAATATCTCCTTGTTTTCAAGGGAAAACAGACGCATATATGTTTTAAACATCTACTAGTAATTTATACATATTATGTATTGTTTATCAATCAATATTTTTTAAAGTTACTAATTTGACAGCGGGAAAAGGGATCATGTTTAAAGTAGCTATGAATGTCAAGTGTGTGCCAATGAAGTGACAGTGGTTTGTCAGGATAAAGACAAATGGGCATCCGCCATCTCTGTCTACCCCTCAGTTGGGAAACGGGCATGATTTAAGTATGTATTGTTGGCGAGATCCTCAATAGTACAATTAGAATAAAACATTTGTGAGAATATTCATTTACTTCACCTAAGAACTGAATAGAAACAATGAGTTGAATCCCTTCGAGTATACTTCACATGAAGAATAAACAAGTCCTATTAACCGACAGTCTAAATATTCACAAACAAGAATAGGTTATACAAGACGCGCACCCATATTGTTTAAGTATCGGAAAACAATATTTTGTTTCGCTTTTGCTCAAAGAGTTGTGCCTTAGGGAAATCCAAACGGATTTATGTTTGTGCGAAAAACTCCCATTTGCAATGTAGGTGTGGTGTAATGGTTTTACAGGTATGTTTAAACCGGTCAAATAGATGTTTTAATGAGAAGAGAGCTACCTAGTTATTAACTAGTTAAGATTTAATGAGTGCCTGTTCACAGTGCAACATTAATAAAAGTGCAACTAGAATTAAATTAACGTAAATATAAATTTATACATTTTTATTATTTTATCTTATCTTTGGAAGCATCCAAATGATGCCCTCGAAAAATCCATACAAAATGGCAGTGAATTTTGTATGCATATCGCAAAGCTTATGCAATCAATCATGATCTCCCAAACCTATCAAACTTTATGGCTTCCTACATAGATATTCGCATAAAATCAATGTCCCATGAAACGGGCTGTTCTTTTCCCATCACAGGTAGCGTTAATTGCAAATGTTTGTTTTTATATTTTTTAAAGTCAAAGCACTCATGGTAGGGTAATGAGTTTGGTAAGCAAAGGTAACAAAGATCGCATTTAGGTATTTCTCCTTTGTTGACATTATTTTTATTTGATTATTTTCAAAAATTTAGTGATTAATTTACAAAAAAAATGGATGTATTACAAAAATGGGGGTCATAAAACAATGCAATCAATTTTCTCGAAGAAAAACGTGATTATTAATGTCAATTCTTCACATTATCTATTTCCCTTCAGATGAAAGTTTAGATACCTTTTACTGATTTTAATTAAAGTAAATATTCAACTATACTTGAGCATCGTTTGGGAAGGTGAACCCAAGACCACAGGTTCACGTAGGCAAAATTCGATGGCTGAATTTATATGCTGTAGGTTACAACATTTGTGATTTGAATTTCACTTACATTAGCTCCTGGTTCCCTTTATATTGTTCTTGTTACAGTAAAGTTATGTTGGGTTAACTTTGACGACTTGGCTTCCTGCGTTTGAGTTTGCTATATATTGAAATTGAATGATGTTTGCTTGGAAATTTAGCTATAAGGGCTTGCTTTAGATCGAGGTAAACATTTCAAGGAAAGTTAGAATTACAATTAATAGTAGGTCTAGGTTTATATGTACTGTTACAATAATTAAAATCAGCTCTTAATTAGCATTACATGTTTATTTCATATCTTCGCAAATTAGCATAAATACAGTTAATAACTAAAAAGGTTTTATAAAAATTAACAGTCTAATAAGCCGTGAGGGAATGTCACAAGGCTTAAAACACTTATAGAACTAGCTTTTCAGTTTTTTTTTATATACTTATTTAGATATGTTCTATTACATTATTCTAATCTTTTAGCATTGAAGTATATCTATACATTCTACATAGAGTCCTTCTCATAGACTATGTTCGTAAGTAACTTTCGCTCGAGGAGGCATTTTTCTAAAGTAGCGCACTTCTAGCCGTTTATGTGGCAATTTCTCATTTCTTTCATAGCATCCCTTTCTTTTCGGGATAACTTATTAGGCACATTTATAATACTTGAACAGGTGACTAGGGAATAAATTGCAAGGAATCGAACCTGCCTATTGTGGCAGCTTTATCTCAAATCCGGGGGAAATCTCAATCGAAGGGACTGTAGTGTAGGTTGATGAACATAGTTTTACTTAGTGTTGACGTGAATTTGTTAAGGATGCTTTCGGAAGTTTAAAACAAATTCAACAAAAAAAAACACATAAATAAAAGATCTGTTTTTTAAAGCTTGATCTTTAATACAAGTAAAGTTTGTGAATAACGTGATATAACTCTTCATGAATTCAAATCAATTTAAACAAAATATAATAACTTGTTCTGTCTGTCTGTTCTGTCCTGTTGCATGATAAAGTTACATAGTCTCAAAATGAGAACTTAAATAAACAGTATTTATAGCAATAACGAATATTGTACATATTTAATTTAGTTTTTTCTGTCTTTATATTTAGGATGTAATTAGAAACAATATTTATCCTCGGATAATTTGCACAGTTATAATAGTTATATCTTTTCTTTTAATGAACAGGGACGACCGCGTTTAAAGTAATAGAAGAACACTTTTATCTATAGTTACTTTGTACCTATATTGACCCTTAGCAACAAACGCTGTACTTATTACGACTAAGGAATAGTAATAGTGGGGCTTTGCACGCCTCTCGTTTCTCCTATGTCAGGATTTGGGGACAAAGGGGGATATGGACGTGAAATATGGCTGACCTGACCTATCTTATTGAGACGGATTGCACTGGACAACTGCTATTGTGTAGGCTCCACAGACCATGCTAACGGAAATGTGAGGAATTTTAATGAAGGGATTTTGGATAAGGATGTTTTTGTGTGAAAAGGGGGTCAGTGAATCTTGTTTACTTACTTTATTGTAAGGGCGGTTATACAGGTGACTATTATTGCCAATATTATTATATTATTTTAGATTATTGTATTTTTACGTTCACCTAGCGATCTGTTACCAATATTCCATATCAATGCTATCACAACCCGAAAATTACAAAATGTCTTTGTATAGAATACAATATAACTTTTTAATACGTAAATGTAATATTTTACCTTAGTTGAATTTCTGGGTTTGAATTACAATTATAAATCAAAACTTGAAATTTTGCGGTGCTTTGATATTCGAAGTACACTACAACTCACAGATACACACAGTTGAAGAATAACACATCAATATCAACTAGTATTAAAGATAGTATTTAGAATCGTCAACCTCTCATCCACCATCAACTAGAATGAATGGAGAACTCCACTGTTCTTAATTTATCACTCTTGTACCCCGTCCCGAACAAATAAGGATGATTATCATAATTTTCCCCGACTGTTCCATCCCACGTTGCATTTTAACAAAGGCCAAACTAGGAGGCTGTGATAACCAAAATCTCGCATTCAGAAGAACCCAATGAATTTCCGCGATAAAATCCTATGCGTACGTAGTAACAAGGGGTGACGCAACTGGCACTCAAATAGAAACTTTATTACCTTGACTTACGGTCTATGTGTGGTAGGCAGCCCCGATCGATCGCTGTTGTCCCTTTTCGTAAGTTGGAGTGGTTTCTGTCTGAGTTTTGGCATTTGATACTAGATATCTGCGGATGAACACAGAAATTATCTGATCCAGTCGTCTGGCTTCGATCGATACAGATATTACTGCTGTCAAATTAGTTTTATGAAGAACGTTGTGTTGAAGTCTATTGGGTATTATAAGCTGTATTACATGTATTTAATTTATACAATAAATAAAACGTTTGTTTTAAAATATTAAATTTATAATGAAGTGTTAATCAAATTAATCATATTTGCAATATAATACACCCAATTTCTAGGCGCCGTGACTATATGTTGATTAATGTATACTTTTATTCGTTAAAGAAATTATTTTAGATGTGTATTTGAGTTTTGATGGCGGCAGTACGTTTGGTGTATACAATTATGGTTTTTAAGACCTTGTGCGAAATAAAAATATGTCAATATCTCCACCGCTTTTCAATTATTGTGTTTCTTAATCCCACACACCTGTTGTGGTTGTATTCAATGACTTTTTTCCCTCGCGCGATCACAATCTTAGAGATTACATATATCTTCGTACAGCAGGATAGGGCCCTTAGAAATAACGCCCAATATCTCTTGATACTTAGTCGCTATCGCATCTCGCAGTGACGTTGCTAATACCCGTGCTCGTAAATACTCGTATACGATACGAGTACAGATAGCAAAACAAGATTAAGGTTTGATGTCGGGGATATAGCAGTAAAGTCGGATGGAATAAGCTTCTTTACTACGGAATGAATGGTGGATCGCTACGAATTTGCTTGCTACGTACTTGTTGGTAGCAGTATTAGCTACTACAAACGTACTTACCTGCTAAATTAAGTTTTACTACGGGCGAGTTACATGTTACGTTGAAATGTAGTGAATGTAAAAGTTTTGGAGGTATATGAATGCAAGGTTGTGCAAACGTTTGTATATTATACTTCCGAAGTACAAAAGTGATTGATAGCGTACCATACAAATTTAATGGTGTAGTATATTTATTCCAATATTTATACACGACACCTACAATTAACTTTTGTTACGGAGTTTTGAATGATAGATATTGCTATTTTTGGTACCACAATTTCGCAACCTATTTTATCTCGTAAAGTACGATTACAACAAATTCTTGATGTAGAAAATATTTGGCCTATTTTGAACATAGTTACAAAAATTTCGTGACAAAATCAAACTAGCTTTATACTACAATTTAATCTATATCTTACATCAATGTTACGCATAAACTATATCTAGGTATAAATACATACTTTCACCTTCTTACACTTGTCCTTAGCCTTCCTCATACTTAATATCTAAGCTACTATGTAATGTATACCTATTTTGTTCCATTACACATTGTTATCGATTTCTTACCCCGCTGTGGCAGTGGGCGTGCCGTTGCCAAAATGCAGAAGCCATTACGCGTGACGACACCCGAGGCGGTTCCATATTCATGAGATTAATTCGACAGATTTCCTTAACGATAGCCACCAGTCAAAAAAGACTGTACAATGGGAGACAGGATAAGCTTAAATATTGGGAGACTGGTTTCTTTAAGTTTTAAAATAAGAAACTTGTTTTATAAGTTACGATGTGTTGGATAGGATATTGTGAGAATTTGCATACGTGTAGTTTTATGGAAAACACATGTAAGATATGGAAGAGCAAACTTATTTGTCAATCTATAAAAAATGGAATCTCACACTGGGCATATAATATGGCCTTATTTAAGTCCTATATTACAGCTAAATACCATCGTATAGCCGCAGGTGCCACAGTGTTTATTAGTTAGGTCATTTAACCTTGTACTCGTGATGCATAAATAAATTATATTCGGACATAACAGTAATATCCGAACAGTATTGCCCTATTGAACACTCAATTAGTATCTTAGTTGTAGTTTTTTAGTTTATAATTGTTTAAGTTTGTCAATAAACATTATTTAAGTAGGTGTATGATGCTAGGTATTGTAAATTAAATTATTTGTCGAATACCTACCTAACCATACTAGTATATACTTATATTATGAAACTTTTTCTGTACCTGTACAGATTATAAATCGTGTCGCCAATTGTACACCACGGCGTCACTCCTCACAAAATAGGGCTGTAAAAACGTTAAGTTCGATGTTGGAAGCTTCAAACTCAGATTTCGTGAACAACTTTTTCTTTTTAAGTGAAACAAAGTTTGCTTGCTGATAGGACGGAACCTGTGATAAGATGTTCTACTCTGAGAAATTTTGTTTATAAATGTACTATTTTGGGCACGGAGAAATAACTGTTCAACTTGGTTATTTTATGTAAATATGGCCGTTTTTCCTTATAGGTTGTGTTTTAATGATTAACTACAAGAATTTTGGTATGAGAAAAAGCCTTTATATAGCTTACAATTATTACCTAACTTGAAGATCATCATCACCATCAACAGGATGAAAATTTAGATGTCGCTATAATATTTCACTCGTATTTTTGTTTCCATTTCGTTTATCGGAGCCACCAATATCGTAAGTATCGCAATACATAAAGCTGTTTTCATATAGCTACAAAAAATATTAATAGGCCGCCTCCCTTGCGCAATCACAGCGAATCTGCAGAGGAAACGTCTATTAATCACTAGGCACTTATTACCAGTTTCAGCCGCCATAATGTCACGAAAAAAGCCGACACAAATCATATACGAACCTCGCAAATGTATGTACCAACACGCGGGGAGAATGATTCTGCTTTGAAGTTAAGGTTGCGTTTGATATATATATGGAAATGTCTTAATATTAAAATTGGGTAATACCAGGTTCAGGTTTTTGCGGTATTGGGAAATCAATTTTTAATGTTACAAGTTTTTAATACATCGGTCAATGGTAAGTTCATATAAATAAAACTATGAGAGATACGAGTTTATACTCATAGTGATTATAACGTCATAGTAAAAAAAAAACTGTTTTAAAACTAGTTAAAACTTTCACCTTTTTTTTCTAGGTATAAAGTATCAAAGGTTGTTTTAATTTATAGTGTTTACGAAGTTATGAAGTTACTTCTACCAATATTAAAATTGCTACGTCTTGCAATTAATCTACACTTCAATGAAAAACACATTAGTCAGTCGCGTAGCTTAGCAAAAATACTATACCCCACACACAATAAATAACAACACATGTACATGTTATATTTGTATTTGTCATTACAAAATAACAAACATAATGGTTAGCAAAATTAGCACTTAAAAAATGCTACCAAGATCTTTGTAGCAGAATAAAGGTGTTTTTGTAACCAACGAAGTATTCCATTCGCAGAACTTTTCATGTTCTGAGAGCTAAATCCTCATTACCTCCCTTGAAATATGATACATCATCACCACAACGGGTAATACACGTTACTCCTCGCCTACGTATTATTGTGATTTTGTGAAATATTACACAACTTTTTCAACAGAGGTTGTAAGAGCACTGACAGGGTATTAATGTGAAATTTTACTGCTTAAGATATTGTTATTGTTTATGTCTTTAATAATGTAACGTTATTTGATACTTTTTGAAATATTAGTAAATAGATATATCTACTTATATGCTTGCATTTTTTATAAGTAGTTATAAAATGATGTGACAAGTAGAATTTAAATAATAATTGCTAAAAGTTCAGAGGAATATACACAACCTTAACTCAGATATAAAATAGGGTTAAAATCTTTTTATTCGTCGTAATTCTTAAAGCACTTACGCTCCATTCAAAGTCTCCTAACTAAGACATTCGCTGAGCTTCATTAAAATTTCTCTTAGTCTGAAGACGGCACCATACTAATATTTAATAACCATACAATTTCTAGACGGGAGACATTCCGAGAAAAAATTCTTGGCCTAATGAAATTAACTGCAAGAGTTGAGAGCTGAAGTTTACACCAAATGTGTACTTAAGACGTTAGTTTATTCAAAAGTTTCCAAGTTAAGTATTCCTTATTTCGGACCTTTTGCTAGTGTATAAAGTTTACCAGTAAAAAGCACAAAGATCTGTATTTTTATAAAGTTTTTTTTTAATAGACTTTATTCTGTGAAACATTATAACAATAACAACAAATATAAAATAATGAAATAATAGACAACCCTGTAGAAACCTATACTTATAATATACTTATGTGATATGGCTATCTTCTTAGGCGTCTTATGCAAATCAGAAGGTACCTAAAACCACTATACAATGCAAAACCATACCATGTATTATTATAATCTGATTATGCAAAGCTACGCTAGCCAAAACTTAACCGGCGTAGACAATAGTTTATATTTTTTCAGTCCAGTGTCAGTCTAGTTTTAATTCGTCGAATAAGACGTGTAAATAGTAAATAGGGGCGCTGACTGTAGCTTGAATTTGCATTAAGATTAACGAGTTTTGCACTGCAGCTCGCTAGGGAGCAGGGGGTTTAATGTCGCCAGCTTATGTAACCCGGACACTTAATGTGGGGTATTTTATGGCCTGAATTTGTGTGATATATTTTAAGTTAATGTAGCACTAGCTTTTTGAATTACAACGGAATGTTTAATACTTAGTCCTGAGAATTTGTCTCATTTAGTCGATGATTTAGTAGGGCTGTAAAAAACTATGTTTAGTTATTACAACAACATACTTTCATCACCTGACAGAACATTAACTTTAACTTAAAAAATAACATAAAAAATACATGAAATGCAATTACGTAAAGGCATCTATGAATTTATCATGTACACAAATTTTGCTTACTCTACGTTATCTAACTGCAATTATCAATAGTGTGCATCTTGATTGAGGTAAATTTTTCAAATAATAGCGAAACCTAACTCTATATTTACCTTAAATCCAAATAATAATAAAAATATTTCTCACATAGCGATTACATTACAATGGTTCGTACAGTATGATCGAGACTTATTTAGAGAACATTCACGTATATACCTTAGACGTTGTTATATCGTTAAGGAGTCCGTAGAACGTTGTGGTCATTCGGAATTAGACATAACTTAATACTGGGCAGTGGTCTCACCATTGGCCCATCCTATTGGCTCGGGGCCAACGTGTCTAGTGTCTAGTTATGCTCCATTTGCTTTGTACTCCAACGGAATATGAGAAGCAAACTCAGCGTTGTTCTTTACTGAATGCGCTTTTTATTTCCAGAGGCTTTCTTTTGGGGTGGATTTTTTTATTCTCGTATGTATATACGAGTAAGTAGGCTAGTAAAGTGGCATTTTGTGTTTAAGGAAGAAAAAATATAAAAGTGTTAGAAGGGGTAGTCATCACAGATGAATGTCATAATTCTTTAATTATTTTTACGTATACTTCAGATTGCTTCCTTTAACTTGGAAGACGTGAACAAAACAGAAATTATAGTAGTCACTACGTCTATGTTTTAAAATTATAACCTTAAAAACATTTGTAAAATACAATTCCGCGCCACAATAATGGTAAAAGATTTTCATATAATGCCAGTCAGCTCGTGACGCGCAAAGAGTCCAAATAAAAGGAGTATGCATTCGCTGCCAGAGCAAACCTTTATCAAGCAAAGTGAGGAGACAAACAGGACTTTGTGTCTGCAAAGCGCCATCAGATAATTACATCAGGACATATGAGAGCAGCGAGAGCGTGCAAAAATCATGAAATACCTACCTACTTGGCGCTCCTGCACAGGAGGTACAGTAGGTTAGTTAGGTTCAAACAAGTCTATCATAATAATGCTTAGCACTTACTTTTATTATTGATTAAGTATAGAATTTTGCTTAAAATACATTTAATGATGACCTTACTGAGTAATACTTATGATCTTGTGTACTTCTTGTAACTCCTTCTAATTATAGAAATGGTTAATAAACTAAGGTTTTTAATTCAGTCTCCTATAAAATATTTTCCTACTGAGAGCGGGGAAGATTTCAAAAATGTAGAATACACACACTTAAACCGTTCTTATCAAAAGAATGATTGCATTTACTCGAAAATTGGGTTTAATCTTAATTAGAATTTATTCATATATATTTGAAATTACTCATTGAAAAGTAAAACATCTAAAAAACTTTTACGAAATAAAACTTTAAAAAGAATTGTAGTTGAAACACTGTATCTCCGCAGCACAAAAATATCAAACTATTGAATTAGGTGCATACGGCTGGTCTGCTCGCAGCCCTTTCTGTGAGGAAATTAATCCTCGCTACTAGACTAATGCAATCCAAACACGCCACAGTGATTTTCAATAGACTTTTCCAGAAAAATATAACTTTATCACTTTTTCAACGTAGCTGCTGTATTGGTTGACTTGATTTTGTTATTTCGAAGATTTTGAATGTAATGTTCTTTTTGAGAAATGGATTTCTTAATAAAATTCATTTTGATTTTGAAACGGATAACGTACTCGTAGCTTCAGAAATCTTTGAATGGCAGTCTTCCTTAACACATTTTTTCTTTCTTTTTTATTCATACACTATAAAAACTTTTATTTGTAAGATAAATGGTAGATCATTATGGTAATACTATTCATCATTGTATTACCTACAGGTTTATTGGACCCCCTAGAATTACAAATTCACTGACATCGAAGCTTACGTCGAATTGTGTCACGTCATCGTTGAAAAATAAAATCACGGACCCTTCATTGAGGGGACACTTGCCCTTTCCACTAGGCCAGCGTTGCTTGAATCACGGCTCTTGAAAGTGCATGAAATGCCAAAGGTTAATGAACCAAATTTGGCCGCAGGCGACGCGACAGATGTGGGAATTAAAAACACGGCTCCCTTTGTCATTGTTCGCTCCACGATATTGAACATTTAATCCTTCGCTTCAGCTTCTGATACATTGAGTCCATTTTGAACTAGCTCACGCTTTTAAGCACTCTGTCAAAGCAAACTTGACTTTATTACGTTATTCAAAGTCACATTTTGAATACAAAACCATTGTAATTGTAGAAATATGCAAATGTAATTATGTTTACAAGTAGGAACTTGAAGTGTAGCGGCTAAAGTATATTTTGCAATGACAATTTGTGGAAATTTTTCGTCGCGCTAATGACGAGGGAGAGTGGGCAATACGCCGCTCGGTAAAGGCGTAACGGCATATTTTTAAGTAAGGGCTGGCTTCGATCGTATGAATATTCATCCCTTTTGTTTAAAATACATATTTCGATCTATTTTGCTTCGCAGGCAACATTTAACGAGACCTTTTGTGCTTGCTTTCCACTGTCAGTCGAATGGGTTTTAGGACAGGTTTTACGCTGCGAAGTTTTATCGTCCATCTAAACGGTTCCGAAATGAATACAAAACACTTTTTGGTCATGAATTCCCGAGTGCCTAAAATTTATGAGTAAAAACATTGAGGTCTCTGAATTTAAAAATATTTTATATTGTACATCGTGGTGTTGCATAAATTTTCCTTTTTGTATGTAATATAACCATCTCTTTAACATTCCTTATATGATGCAACTAAAGTTACAAGTAAACTCTTTTTCAAAGGGTATAAATTATTCTGTAACTGAAACATAATTTATTATTTATACAATAAAGACAAATGTCGTCAAATTTTCGTATGTTTTACATTACCTTCCGTAAATTGCCTAAGTAAATTGAATAACAGATCAACAACTCGTACCTTTGTTATTACAAGCAGCCCCTACCCGCGATCTCGGGGCTAAGTGCACGCATCGTGTATCAAATAATTCACTTTGCATATCACTTTTCACGATCCTCTCGCGTCGAGAGGAAGGATAACACTTCCCTCTGAAAGTGGTGCTTCAGCAAATTTCAGTATCCATCTAACATATATGTCACATCATGCAATTAGCGTTTATAGACTGACTATCCTGTAGTCTTTAGTATATTTTACTATGGTGTTAATCATATGGGTCTTCTAGAAGTAAAGATTTAATTGGAGTGCATGTTTGTACAAAATTTGCAATAATCAATCAATCAAGATCAATGAACAAAAAGTTAGCGCAAAGCTTATTTCCCAGCAGGTTCCTAAACAAACCAGGGACCTTTGAAACGCTAAATCAACGCAAATAATGGATATTTCGTTCGACTCAAAGCCGGCCACGTCAACAACATCGGCGAACCCAATAAACACAAACATCAAAGTTAGCCGTAGCTAAATTAATCGTCAATCAATATTATAATCAAAAGTCCAACAAAATCCTAACAAATTGACTTGCCAATAATTTGGAACCAGACCGTGAGCTAACTTGGGCAATCAAATTAAATTGCCCTTACTCGCGAAAGAATAGGGACTGAATGATTCTCTGTATATTTGATGACGTCATGTAATAATCATTGGTATCAAGGTATCGAGTAAATCAACAAGTGTATATCCTTACTTAGAATAAAAACTGATAGCTAATAGGAGGAAAGGACGATAAAGACTCTGAGAAATTCTGTAAATCTATAGTGGCTAACTTATAATTTAAATTTTGGGTACATAGTAGAACAATAAATAAATATTCAATTGCAGTGTATATTTTACATCAATAGGCATGGATTTTACTAATTATATTTTTCTTTGTTACAGGTACTTACAGAGCTGAAAAGCAGCTTCATTCAGTCAATTCAAAATAAAACTCTTTGGAAACTGAGTATCGGCGTCTCCAAACTCATCCAAAACTTTTTCGGCTCATTACGATTCTTTTGTTGACCAACCCGAAAATTCTTCAAGAAAAACAGCGCGAAATTTCGAGAGTCTAAATTGATTTATATAATATTCTAAAGACAAACAAATTTCACAGTTCCTGAGTTTGCTGTTAATATGGATAAGAAAGTTTTAAAGTTTAGATTCAATGAGAGTGGATATTCATTCACTTGACTTAATAACATTTGTTTAATATATTATTATCTCCCTTCTAGACGAATTATATTAGAATTTTGATTATCAAGTTTCAAGTACATTCCTCAAGACGTGGTGGACATTACGCACTCTTATATAACCTAAGACAGAGCTTAGCATTCTGACACATAACCATACACATCGTCACCTTAAACTCCTTAATCCCGTTTGATTTATAGGTCGACACGAAACCGACACCCGACTGATTACTTCCAATGCATTAACTGACAAATCTATTTGCATTTGAGATCCTGGGATTAGGTAGAGCCGAGACTCCTCGGGGTTCAATTCCGCAATGAATTCAGTTAGTGAAAACTTACAAGGGACTATTCATTTAATGCATCTATCATTCAACCCATTGTGCTTCGTCATTGTGGGAAATTTAACAAGTGGGGTTATGTAGTATTTATAGAATTTGTCGCTATTCATGACTGTAAGACTAAGTCGTTAGTAGTAGAGATATTAGATTAAAAACATCTTTTTTTAAGTTTGTTTCGGTTAAGAAATGCACTAATCTACATAAAGTGTTATCACTGTCTTGTGTTTACAAGTGTATTACTGTCTTTTCCGAATGTTTACTCAAGTTATCAGAAAAACGCTAGTAACTGAAGCTCAAAATGAATATGTAGTATGAATTATAACGTGCTCCAAAATAACTTAGAGCTATATTGCATTAAGCTATAGAGCTATGCAATCCCTTTGCGAATTGAAACAACCTTGGCCAAATCAGTAATCCCAACCTCGTAACTTATAATTCTAAAATACATAACAATTCTACACTTAGTGTTATTCTGGGAAAAACAGTGAGTAAATAACCTAGTTAACAAGCGGGTGGGAATGGGAGGGGGTCGAAATGAGTTAGCAAAATGCGAATGAGCAACTTTTGACATGAAATTATCGCGTAAGCCGCAGACAACGCTGGGCGAAATTGATCCTTATAAAATTAGATTGTCGCCATTTCACACAAACTTATTTATATAAAATCATGTGTATTATGATGCAATGTTTTTTCAATTGCAAATCCTAAGCTATTTTATACCTCCCTAAGTTTCCTCTGCATTTAAACCAGTGTTTTTATATAAATTAAACCAACCGATCTTCTTTCATTATAAGTTCTTTTGGTAGATATTGTGCATTACTTCTAGCATACCTCTAATACACGAGGCAAGTTACTAAACATGTTTGCAGTTCCTTTGTTGCCCGTAGAGTCAGCTCAGCAGATAATCTCAATCTCGCCGTGATTGCGGCCGCTGTGGCACAATTAATCCAGAATCAATAATGGCGATTAATCCCGTGGCTGGCTGGTTAACCCTATACAGCGTTGCCCAGTTACATCATTGCTATCTGTGCTTTATTAATTTTAACGCCATCTGGCGCTGACCGTCTTAACTTGATATTAAATTATGTCTGTCAGGTAGGAACGGCAGAAAATGTGTAGGTACTTCAAATATAGAGCATATAGGTTAGAAGTTTAATTTCCTAAGAGAATTTCCAGTAAGTGTAATATTAACCTTATCTCTTCCTGTTGAAGTAAAAAAGTAAATATTATAAAATCTTACTTTAATTTCCTTACACATAATGATGTTGAACAATTATAATAGAATTGCAGTAATAAGAAGTCTAATCGGTGACCAATACTTGTTCATAAAAGGCAATCACTAAAACAATGAAATAATTTTATGGCTTCGGAAATATTTTCATTTTACAACTTTATATAATTACCGCACACTCAAGTTTATACAAAAGTGCAAAGAACATTGAATCAAAAAGTTCAATAGATTGCGTAATTTAATATACTTGCTAAAAAAGTATTACCCCTATTTATGTACACCAATTTTATCAAAGTGAGTCATTCAGAGCTTCATCATGAATGCATCCAATTAATACAGAATCAATAATATCAATTAATTCTGTGGTAAGCTGATTAACCCTGCAGTGGTCAGCTACACGTTTGTAATCAACTCTAGCACCCACATCTGGCGCGATCATCATTTCTAATTCACTTGCTTCGCCTGATAAATCCATTTAATCAGCCCTGCAGTCAGGCAGGTGGTTAATTTGATCGCATTTTTCACAATTCACTACTTCGTGTATTGTATGTTGAAATTAGTTAATAATAATATGCTCTTGTCAATATATGTCAATTTTGAAATAGTGCATGATTTATTGCGCATACTAAAATAGGATTTAATAGCATTCTCGGAATTATTAATTGATAGGAGATTGATAATTGATTGATTGATTCTGTTCATAAAATACGAATTTTGCTATGTTGTAATATATTTATTATGGGAATTTCGCGTTAGTTTTAGGAATTTCCCACAAGTATAACGTACTTGAAAAGAAACAAATTACACGTAACAGAAAACGCGTAGGTCGTATATCTCTTGATATTACTTTTGAGTTTGACAGACATATTTTTTCACGAGCTATGATAAGCAGAGCAGTTCAATCATGCCGAAAAATACCGCTGCCAACGATGTTCTTTGCCCCACAATATCCGTGTCAAAGATTATTTGCATAGAGGGTGATAAATTTACTGAAGAAATCTCATATAGACTACGATATTGGAGGCGAGTGAACGCTATGTGTCATCCCAACGATTCATTTTGATGGTTATTACCAGCGAATCGGTTTCAAGACGAATATCAGCCATATGATCTGATAAATAGCGTTTTTTCCCTATTTATACGCATGAATTGATATTCTATCCTATCTAGGATTAACGGTTAGAAAATAAATCTAAAAATATGAAAGAAAATCGTTTTATAACTGTATTAACTGGTTCCATTCGTTATTTTAAAGACACTATCTAGTAGGTTTACAGTATACTCAGATTTTCCGTTGAGTTAGGTGATTAATGTGTGGTTTCTTCAGTTTCAGGTGAGCCATGCCTCAGGGCCATGGACTCGTCAGGTACAAAGGGAATGTGATTGTTGTATTAAATTGATTTCAAAATGTTATTTTCAGTTGTTAAATTGGCCAACCAATCAAATGATAACCGATCGTCAATATTTTGATCGCGAACAGAACGTTCGAATTTTCAAATTCTGCTGAAAATCAAATTTCTCATTACCATTTATTTCTTCTGTCCATTTTGTTGCTGTATTTATTTTATTTTGAGAACTATTTCGCAAATCACGATTGCACTATCTCCCGACTTACTTCTTTTATCATTTCCTTAATCTTTTTTTTCGCCTTCAATGTCAATCATAACTGTTGTGTGTATAGAATTTCTCTTATGAGTTTTACCTGTCGTTTCTGTGTTGTTAATTGTTATGGTAACCCTAATCTATTTTGTCAGTGCCTGATCTTGTTTTGTTTTCTCGCTGTTTATAAATAAGTTAACTATGGAATGCTTATTTGTCTTAGCCACTTGTCGTATAATAGCTAAACGTGTTCATGTAGTAGTCACATATATTTGTTATTATTATTCAAATCGAATTCAATCATAACCTATGCATAAACATTGGCATATTGTAAAAAGAACAAACCTTAGTCTGAACGCATTAACTTTTCAATTTGCCATATAAATGAGACCCGTCGAAATTGCTAACAAAATACCCTCTGACCGCCGAAAGAATTTAATTACAATACATTATGAAACTACTAAAAATTTCATGAGCTTCTAAGTTTGTGGACCTCGAAATATTGATCCTGCTTCTCGCTCATACCAACTGATGAGTGAAAAGGACAAATGCAGGGTTGGGTTCTCTCACGCACACACGTCAAATGTCTACGAACCCAAGTGCTTACTGTGGAAATACGTTTTGAGACAAAATATACACAATACATAATAATATATAGCATCGTATTTCACCATAGAAAATTCACAGTATTGAACATGATGTAAAATAAATAAAAACGCTTCTTTTTCATGACTTACGGTTTTATTTTATAGAGTTTATGATATTATATGACTTCGTAGTAGGCCCTAGTAACTACGAACTTGCAAGCCAACGGAATGTCCGCATGCGCGCATAAAATTGTAGCAAAAAAGCGTTGAAGCAACTTGACTATAGCATTAATTAGATGTAATTAAACCTTTTTCTTGTTTAAGTACTAGATTTTATTCAGAAAAAATATAATAATCAAAAACATAGCTTGCATAACAAGTAACTTGATACAAAATAGAATAAAAAATAGTGTTTACAATTTTTAAAAACATTATACGAAATTTTTGGATTAAGCACCATGATAAAATGCACAAACCATCAAGTATGTCCGATATGTGAACAATTTTTCGAGTGCCAAAGTTGGAGAGTCGTTAATTTCGAGTGGACATCGTTTTTTATGGAGGCGTCGAATGGGAGAATCATTGAACGAAATACGCTTGGCACGTAAATTCGACGTACTTAATGCCATATATATTTTTTAATATTCGTATCTATAGTATGCTTGATACTTTAAAATATAACCTTAACGTGTATAAACTGTGAAAGGGTGGGTCATAAAAACTGTAGTCATCATACCGATATACAAATTACAAGTAAATATGTATTTAGAGAAACGTCAGCTTTTCGTAAACCAATGACTCGATGAAACGGAGGTAACTCAACCCATACAAGCCACCAAAGTAAAGTACCTAGTTGATGGGAAAAAGAATTATTGGTATACATACCAGTTATATTCTACAATACAGTGCATAATATTTTCACAAATCTTTTTTTTTTAATCAATTACTAGATTTTAAAAACCTGAATTAAATATTCCAAACCATCATAATTTGCAGAAATAACTTTTACCATATTCTACGAAAATCATGAAACATTTCGAACATTGTATTATCGTGTTGAACAACAAAAGGAAATATGTAAATGCCTTAATGTAGTCAAAAAGTAATGAATAAAGGCCGCCAGACTCGCTTCGATGCTCTTCAGAACTTGGTTCAAGAATGGATAGGGGTGCAACAAACACAGACTTCCACCTATAGTCTACAACTTTTCATTATTCAGTACGTCTACTACTAATTGAACTAGAAAAACAAAGGTTTGATATGGACATTCAAACTGTCTGTCACCTGTAGAAGTAAACCTTATTGATCAAATATAATTAACATACAATAATAAATATAACTCGATAAAAATCGCCATACCAAGTTTAATAATCACGTATTCATATTTCAAACATACCTCCCTAAAAAACATATATAACAAAATAACCTGTACATACTCGTTACTAAATTAAAAAACCACTTGATCACCTCATTCACCTGCCCATAAAAAACATGAGCCTTGATAATACGCGAACCTTAAACAGTTCCCAGTACCTACCGCAAGCCTCTCATATTTTCGTCAGCCTCCGCCGCCGCATAGACTCGGAATATCTGCAATTCTAATGCAGGTACCCGAAGTTTGCACCGGCTAAGGGAAAGCCATGCATCACAAATTCCCAGGAAAACTACCGCGCTGGCGTTTGCTTTTATCGCAACATCGAGTTATAACTGAGATGCCTTTTCAGAGATATCTTACTGAAAACTGTATGAATTAAGGCGAAGATTTAAATATGGAAGTTGGATGTGAATTTTGTGCGAAGATTAATTAATTAATCTGTTCGTTTTGATTTAAGAATTACCTCGCTTATTTGTTATGTATACCTCAGTATGACTGGTATAAATGACTTAATATTTGTTTAATTGTAGTCTTTTGCAAAGCTATAAAATTGTTGTTGAATATTAATGGCTTCTGTTGGTTTTATCATTAATGGCTTTTTTAATACATATCAATATATTACGTTTTCATAAAACATGAAATACGAAATCTAGGGAATCATATATCGCTCTTTAATAAATCTATATATATAATTAGAAAAACAAAGTAAATTGCACGATTAAATAATAGCTCCCGATTACACGCTGCTACGCCCAAAAGCAGCACGGCATCCTAATTTCGTATTACCAACTTTCTCGTAGCCTGCATTTAAAAAGAATGTAACTTTTCTGTTTAGCGAAAACCACGAAGCGTGTACCGTGCAATGCGGTGCTTTTCCATCTACAGAGGTGTCCAAATTATTTTTGTGATAGTCACAAAGGGAATTCTCAGGGTGAAATTAATCCCGCACACAACGTCACCGTTTGATCTCTACTTCAAAGCGATTTTTGTTGTAAACTTGCACAAATATTAACAAACTTCGTGAAATAAGGGTGGTGTAAGCATGTATATTTAGAAAATTTACGTTGCTATTTTCTTGGTAAATTACTAAGAAAGGTACGACATGTTACGTAGAATAGCAACTAATTATAAATAGCAAAACATTTAGCATATTGTGTATTCTATGAAATATTATTAAAAACGGCAATATCTAGACAAAATGGACCAAAATTAAAACTTATTTCTTGTTCAACGTCGTGCCACAAAAAGCATCCTTACATTTCGGGTTCTGTAAATGAATGATTAAATCCCCGATTAGTCTTTAGATTAGAAATATCCATTGATTCGGGCTACAAATCATTTGTCCTAATAGCCCCCGGACAGGGAGGCAAAGTGGAAATTCATGTAACCCATTCCGAGGACGCCCCTGCACTGGAACAAGACACTGGACACCGAGATTAGAATGTTTGGAATGCACAGAGCTTCTACGAGAATAAAATGGAATTATGGGAATACTGAGTTACTGTTTCATTGCCTTTATTTTAAAAAGGTTAGATTACATAGATTTGAACATTGATTTGTTCGTTGAAATCTAAATTAAACATTGCAGGGCACATTTAAAACCCTTGGCAATAAAAAACGAATTTAGTTGAGCAAAAGTGCACGAATTCCATTTAAGAATGAGTTAAGACTAGGCTCGTGACAATAGGCTGACAAAGGAACGAAGATTGATCATTCCTTCGCAATACCATCCATCAAGGCCTAGTGGTGCCGGCGCACGGTGACTTTACAATAACCTAATCATTTCTATCAACGAAACTTTTGCCTGAACAATAGCACAAAATTACCGACGTGCTGAGAGCGTGTTTCGGAATTTTAATCATCATTATATACAAGGTTAACGACTTTTTCAACATGGATCTTAATGAAATTAGTAATCTACTCGTACTTATGACATTCTCGTGTCTTTTAAGTTATAGATTTACTTTTAGGGCTATAGTTAGTTGTATTTTGTGACACGAAAGGACATTGCAATTTTAGGATATTTTCAACTCAATTTAATTATGTCTCAGAAGTGCTTATGAGTCAATATGGGCATTGTAAATATATATAGATTTCATGGCCTCGATGTAGTTTGTGTATTAACTAAGAATATCCACTAAAACGAAACGTAGTTGATTATACTAAAAGCTGAATGTTACTTTAAAAGCAAACATTAAATATCACACGGACTCAGTTTCACTACAATAAAGACAAGTGAAATAAACAGCACGAAATGAAGCTTTTACAGCTGAAATAACACTGGACATTCTTCTCAGAAAACAAACAGCAGTCTGGATAAAAACGGATCCAAAGGTCAGACTGCGACCCCTAGACACGTGCGACAATGATAATTGAATAAGCCAGACGCTCTAGTATGTAAATATTAGTATGGTTATTAAATTCTGATTAGGGTCTACTTTTATTCTCTATCCAACTTTGCATATTAAAGTCTATAACTTTTTTATTTGAGCAAACAATGAATCAAACTAAACGTGGAGGTTTGTACTCACACGTAAGATTTACAAATTGGAAATACATAATTAATACATTATAAAGATGAAAATGAGGTAGGATAGGAGGTCAATGAAGTAAAAGTAATTTGCCAGGATCTATAGAAATGAGGATCCATGGCATTTGCCTACCCTAATACTTATATATGTGTTATAAGTCAAACTAAAAACACATCTTATAAGCTTACATAAACACAATGTAAAATTACATATAAATCTGCAAGCAAGCACTAACCAAGCCACAACACGTAGGCTGTTCCGAGTAGTGTTCGAATATATGTCTCTAGCAAGCCTTTGTACTTAATCAACGCTATTTTGTGGAATACGAAGCACTGAGCTTGCATTTGCACGCACATAGCCTCGGGTGGGAATATGCCGCGTTTAAGCCCGTTTAGTGCCGGCTCTCTAATGTAAACGATCAATATGTTTAATACGGTCACAAACAATGATTTAGCAAGCTTGGTATAATAGCGCTAGAATGAATGGGTGAGCTAAAAATAAACTGTTTTGGTAAAGAAAAGTCTGTAGCATGGTGATCATGATTTTCGGTTTGATTCTTCCTTTAATATTTCCGTTAACGCTTCGTCTAACGCTAACCTAAAATTTACGAGTAACCACCTTATATCAGCTTTTTGAATTAAATACTGACAGTTAAAGGTAGTTACTACTTTTGTAACTTTTCATCTCAGAGTTTCACCATTTTAACCTGGCGATCCTGGCGAGTCACATTTGCTTCTAAAATATCAAAGAATATTTATGTCAACGTATATTTTTATCAACATGACAAGTTTGCAAGATATTATATTAATTAAGGATATATAAATACATTCAAAAACGAAATATAAATATGAATACAGTGTGGAACAAATAACATAAAAACTATGATTAAAACAAACGTGAGTACTACTATATGATTAGATTTACCTTCTCTAAACAAACATTCTAGCAATCCCAGCAATAAGCCGAGAGAATATTAAGTGATAAGGTGAAGTTAGTTACGGTTCGTTGGAGATAAACTCATTGTGTAAATGAATAGCAGTAAACGCAACACGGCACCCGCAAAATGTTTGTACATGTTTAGTTCACTCACCTTGCTACGGGCCTTTAAGCAATGGAATGGATTTATGTGTACTTACTTTCCTTTGCACATGTAGTAATAACTAATTAGAAAAACTGCTATAGAGATATTTGAATAACATACTTGTTCTATCATCTAAAAATATAAGTAATTTTAGGCGTAGTCAGCACATAGATAAAAGTCCAGATACTACTGTGTTCAGTTAATTTTATTCTCATGACAAAATGTTCATTATATTAATATCTTCTAGTTCCTTCTATTTGTTCATTCGATCAGTGACTAGTAAAAACTGTTAGTGAACAAATGCTTATTCCTTGTTTGTTTTCTTGTTGTATAAGACAGCTTAGATAGAAGCTTGTGTGAGGGATAAGTTTATTCTAAGCTATAGACCGTTAACTTAAAACGATGACCCAGCCTAGTACTGTGCATGACAGCGCTTGCAGAACAAACTGATGCCATAGACTGTCGTATCTCATATCAAATATGCACTTAGTAGGGTTCCATGACGCAGCGGAGCTATCAATGAACAGCATCTGGCAGCAAATGTCAACTGCGGGCATGGGGCCAAATGCGCCTCATTTGGGTCAATGCGATAACTTCAACGATACGGAGCCATAGTTCAGGCCAAATGAAGTTTCAGCTGCCTGCTTTACGATATAGCCTAGCTCACACGAGCGTCTTAAAAATTATTATTCATCTAGGATTTTGGCAAGCGTTTTAGAGCTACTAAGGTGGTGTTGATGGGGTCATATATTATAAAAAATGGAAGAGTTATTGGGGATGTATAAAAAAATATTCGGTATATTATAGATCTGGAAATTAAAGAGGCTTATGTCTCTATAAGGGCTGTGATAAACTATCGCATCGGAGTTATTATTTATTGGTATATTAGTTAGTTGGTATTTAGTTATTTATTGGTGTATTAGTTATTATTAGTAAAGATTACTTAAATTAAACTCCAATTAGTAGGTGTACATTATTTATTAATGAAAAAGTGGAATAGCTGAAGGATTGGTAAAAAAATCAAATATTTTCGTAATCATCTGTGATTCTATATCTCATATGAAAAATCCGTACTAACTGGTTTATGCGATGTCATCAAATCACCAAACCAACCAATCAATCATTATCCAGATATCAATCTGTAGAAGTTATGCAGGTACCTTCAAAATCACTCAAGATTGACTATTTCAGAACCACTCATAGCGTGAATGTTTTCAATAATACAATTCCACACGATTCGTAGCATACCTGTTAAAATAATACACCGTTGAGCAAAGCGCGTTAGCAATCAGCCCACGCGTATTATTTGTTTACGAAGCTTATTGGTTCTGTCAGCCCTTTAGGCCAAAGTCGTGTTTGTTCCGAAGTGATGGGTGATCAATCACATCGATGGGCGGCGCATCAATCTTCCTTTGGCCCTCGATAGCGAGCTCGGTTGCCACAGACACAGAACTTACATTAAGTTGTTTATAGACAGACTATAATGCGAAATGGTTGGCACAATACTGATAGCTAGAGTATAATGTGAGAGTAACACCATGGCATATTGCTTAAGAAGTAGGCTTTTAGATTTTAGCTACGAAATTTCCAATTTCTTGCTAAATATACATATTTCGAGAAATATCCAAAAATAGAAGTTGAATATTTCACTGAAGTGCAGATTTTGCCACGAAAACATGACAATACGATGTTTTGAAATTGAAATTCCGAAGAATCAATCAAGATAAGGGACGTTGGAATTCAATTCCAAAATGACATTTGGAAATAAGTGTCGATATCAAACGGGCCTTGCATCAGCGTGCCTGATAACGTCACAACGGTCACCCTCCTCCCTTTCGATACACATTTTTGTGAAGATAAGAAATACATTTGCCTTTTCTAAGCTTTTTGAATTTCGTATAAAAAACATTGATATTTTCTTTGGATTTACATAAGTTAATATTTAAAGCAATAACTGTACTAACATTTTAATCACGAACTACGTTAGAAGTTAGTAAATATAGTCGTTTATAATATTTTAGTAATTACCAACAGATTAACTCATCTCACAGTACCAAATAATTGTCAACGTCTGTTAGTAATTGTCCCTAAAAACAAACAACCGACATTTGATCATTTATTTAACTATGGTTATTAGGCCTACAATTTTAATGCATATATCATAAATAGAGTTTGCTATATTTACATACTTAAAATCATTATATTTTCTAGTTTAATTTAAATCTAGTTACTTAAACACGTTACACGGTGAGTATGAGACGTTGTCTTAGAAACCCACTAATCCCTATCTGCATGCAGGTGAGCCTGCGAGCCCGTATTCCGTGATCTTCTCAAAACTGCATAAGTCATGAGAAGTAAGTGCTTTATTATAGCATTAGCACCGTTCTGTTGGAGAAACACTTCGTACGTAGATGGAACGCTATACAATGGAGGCTTAAGACACTATGCGAGAAGCGATAACAATATAATGTGCATAAATGTTGATAACAATGGATGTATTATCTAAATAGAAGAAGTTACTTAAGTAAGATATAGGAATAATGTAACAAAAAATGTATACCGTGCTTTTTGTTACATTATACTTTTTGTTTATTGCTTATAAACAACTTTTAACTTAAAAGTCCAATAAATGTAGTGGTAATTAAATCGATCTTTTTTCAAAGTGCTAAAGTTGCTAATGCAAATACATTGACGTAAGTAAATAGAAACTAGTATTAACTTTTTTAATTTTCTTTTTTTATCCATTGAACGACTATATTATACAAAAAAAATCAACATTATACATTCTCGTCATGCATGTTTCTGAATAGAGACATATAAAATATGATGCAGCCTACTTTAAAAAACCTTTTCTATCATAATTATTCGGGATTAAATCTAATATTAGAAAAGATCTTTGCTCCATTCGAGAGACTTGCGAAAGAAGAAGCCATTGTTAATTCAACTGGTCGATCAGATATAATCGTTGTTCTCGATGACAACAGCTGCACAAGTTGAACTTGCCAAGTCGCTGCATAAGACAGCAACTCTGAAAGTTGCCCGCAGCCTCCACTTTGCGCCGTTCTCCGATAGTATCTTTCGCTGGATTCTATAACAAAATAACTTCGCTCCCACTCGAACTGACATCAAAAAGTCGGGAATTGTTAAATCTATTGATGACTGAACTTGCGATGTAGAAGTTTGATATCAGGAAATTGTTTTTTGCGCAGACTTTTAGTTCTTTTGCGGAATTTAGTTCTACGAGTGTTGTGTGCGTCTTGGTGTTCTTGCAATTTATAATATACATAATACTTTTCATATGGCATATTTATCATATGTAATTCTCATTAAAATCGCCACATACCTATTTAAAGTAGAAACATATATATTCACTTCCTGTAATCCCTCTCAGGGTGGACCGCACCTCGGATATATAATATCTCCTAGGTCCTTTTATAATAAAACGGGCCTACCGCAAATACCTAAGCATTTATAACCTTTATTTCTAATTCTTATGTCAGTTAATAAACCTATCTTTATGAGATAAGCTTGTGTTTGTCACAAAAACTTACGCGTACCTACATTTAAATTCAGTCAATTCTAAATCCTCTATTAGATAACAAATGGAAGTGCAATTTAAGATAAGGCTGAGTGCATAGCAGAGTATCATACATCCTGGCTGATGTTGTTTCGCACAAGATTAATCGAGTACAGTCGTTCGAACAGAAGGTGAAGGCATCCATATCTGTCCACTGCAGACTATTCGACGTTTCCGGAATGCATATAGATGCCTTAAGAGCAAAGCTTTCACTACGAGCACTGTGTTTTATTATAGGGCGCTTCGTGTGTTGCCAATGATAAATAGTTTTGCAAATAACTTATACTTAGATAGTGGAGCCATTTGGAAATGTCGCGTAGAAGATGAATGAGTGACAAACGAGGATAGACATAAAAATATCTGAAAGGGATTTGTAAAAAGTTCGTGTCCATTATAGGTATATTATATGAGTGATCATTGGAACTTCGAGATAAATGACCCTTGTTACATTTAATATAAGTTAGGACATATGTGTCTTACTTATATTAGGTACTTAATTATCGTTTATTTTTGGGACTTGTCTTAAACCTATGTATGTTGGTAAAATATTTTATTGCATTTAGGATATGAAAAAGTCTCAATTTTTTTAATACCTTACTATTATATAAAAATTTCGAAACCTGCACTAAACTTTATTTAAACTTATGTAAACCAATTCGAGCCCAAAATCCATAAAACATAACATTACCCTATGGACCAGCTCCGATGCTAACCCCATCAAAATCCGAACTTAAACCCACTAGCAGTTCTGTAAACCCCTTATCTGTCGTGGGAGGCACTTGAACAAACAAACAGTGGTTGTTAAAGTAGCGCCGGTACCTCGAGGTGAGCATTAGGTGCTTATTGTTGGTACGAGAGAACATTTCGGCCCCATTTTGTCGTTAGCTCTAATGTCATGTGGAGGGCATTCAACGCTTTGACAAAACTCGTACATTCACAACCGTTGTGTCACCGTCCGGGCGCTGTTGATTAAAAATGTACAAATGTGACGCTTTATGGTCAATGAGGACTTTTGTATTTTAGGTGCAAAAGTTTTGAGCGTATGTAATTAATATTTTGACGTTTAAAAACGATGGTGAGCAGTCATCTATACCTTAATATTAACATAAATAGATATAATATAAACAGAACTTCGGAGACATATACTTATGTTTTCTTGGGCAGTTTTAGCATTCATACCATAGGAGTTAGTTTAATAACGTTGTATCTGAGTCCTAGTTGTTTTTTATTCACTAAAAAGAATCTATGATATAAATACTTTACCTTCAATGACAAATACATACCTTACCTGTCGAAAACATAATTTACAAGTGCATTAATAACGTTCTGAATTCAGGTAGTATAGACGTTAGTCGTTAGTCGAAGGCCATGCGTCATACGAGGCAATGGCAGTGCGACTCGGGAGTAATTTCCTTAAATAAACGATGGCCGACCAAGTCGCCAGAGCACTGCCTCATGCATCAACAACTAATTAGAGTACCCGCCACATAAGGTGGCAGTTGGAGGCGTCGCCACAGTCGCGTAATGCAGTGTTGCCAGTAAACACGCCAAAACTAGCACTCACTGTGCCATACGGCTCGATACATTATATTGAGGTTTCATTTGTAACGATCTTTGGTTGCAGAGCTATAAACTCAAATAAAACAAATTAATATACCAAAGTCAAAAGTCAAAATATTTTTATTCAAAATAGGCCCTATCATAAGCTCTCTTTGAAAGTTATTTTATGATCTAAGTACAAAAAAAAAACTATATATTGACAAAAGGAATATATATGAGTGAAGTGGAAGGGCGGGTACGTAGGGGCCGGCCTAATAAGACATATATGTAACAGTCAGATAGACGCTATATTGAAAAAAGGTGACGTTAGGAGTACCTATAACCGCCGAGAGTGTATTAGAGAATGTATGAATGTCAATGAAGCGAAAGTGGTCTGTCAGGATCGGGACAAATGGGGATCCGTGATCTCTGCCTACCCCTCTACAGGGAATCAGGCGTGATGTGTATGTATGTATGTAAAAAAACTATTTCAAACATGGCACTGAGCATTGTCTTTACATATTTTTACCGAGATTAGTTCACCAACCATTTCGGCTGCTCAAGATGCCACGTCATGAAGACCACGACCGCTCTGATAAGAGCGTAACGATTGAGAAGAAGAAGTTCAGCGGAGACCCTTGGAGAAGAACTAACAAGAAACTCCAGAAATCAATTTATTATAATCACCCTTAACAAACATAAAAATTACAAAGAGTGGGCAAAAAACACAACGCTGGTAATACTAAATTTACCTTTCATACAAAATAACACGCAATGGCGGAAACGTCAAATTTAGTTCCAAGTTTGGCTACTGCCACCTTATGTGGCGGGTACTCTAAACTAGTGATCCAGTTTCCAATCGGATCGGTATCTAGTTTATATAACTCGTAAAAGAATTCTATTTGTTTTCTCTCCATATAAATACATACACATCACGCCGGTTTCTCTATTGGGTTAAGCAGATCGCGGATCCTCATTTGTTTATCCTTGACACTCGGTGGCTATAGGTACCTGTAACGTCAATATTATTCAATAAATCGTATATCTGGCTGTCATAGGTTTTGTTTCAAAAAGTTCATACTTGTATGTGTACCTATGTGTGATGTATCTATGTGTGTGAGTAGTTTTATTGTAAGCACTTATATAAGCCGTAGTATATATATGAGAAGGTGTATGTAAAGGCAAAAATAGTTTGCTAAGATTAGTAAAAATTAATCTTAGCAAACTATTTATGCAAAAATTATTTTTTTGTAAAAATTGGTATTAGTGATATCTGCCTATTCCTCCGTAGAGTGATGGTTGTAATGTATATATATTTATATCGTAATCAGCACATATACTACTGGTCTAGTCTTTTAATATAGAAACCAAACTTACGCGTATATCAATACAAGTAAGTTATGAATATCATAAGAGATCAATGTTAATGTAATTCCATACATCAAAACTTTCTTTTACTCTCATATAAAAGATATGTGTATACCATTTTCTCTCGTATTGAATAGCGACTATTATTCTAATGGAATCAAGATCCATAGTATTCACAATTCGTTGGAATATTGTATATTTGTAATATTCTAATCATCTAATGGACGGAATGAACTAAGGGTTTCTCGGATATTCGATTTGATGAACGTACTTGCCTAGTCATGATATTAGAACTTCAAATAGTTACTAGGGAAATCCTACGAATGAATTTTCAATGAAACGCTAATGAAAACCGCCCTAAAGATTAAAACCGTCTATTTGTTTTAATATGAAATTTTGTTTGTTTTAATATAGAAATTGTGATTGAAATCTTTGTATTGTTTATTTAGACATTTTTCAGTATTTATTGATACAAATACATACGTAATACTAACTTTTATAAAATAGAGAGAGAGTCAGTACTTCAAGAAAACAAAAATAAAAGTAAGGATTCATTCATAACTTTGTTAAAGATCTCAAATTTAATCGTATTTATATACATATAATTCCATATTAACCTGACCATGCTTTCACCAGAACAGCAGCACTACAACTACCAATTGCTCATTCGCTATTTATTCTGCTTTGGTCAGTTAACTTTATTTGAACTTTCCCGTGGCTGTGCTGCGGTCACTCCCATAACTTCAGTTGGCCACCACAGAGTGCACCAAAACATAGGCGCAACTAATTCCCACTGACATAAGTCGCCCTCTATCTAATTAACGTTGCAGCAAATTTATGAATTTGTAAAGCCCGGGCTACATTAGCTGGACACAATGACAAAACGCTGACCAAACGGCTCGCCTGGGAATTTGCATCCCCATCAGAAATTCGGGCTGGTGTGAGACGAGTTTTATGCATATGAAATTTAATTTGCCGCCATTCGTTTGGCCTTTTTAACTGGATGGCTTCGAGTTTTGACGACTATAAAAGGGTGCTTATTCTTTTATAAGGGTACATTTTATAAGGGAAATGTTCGAAATGTATAATATATATCTCAAATTACATTGCAGTAACATGACATCCTACTTTTCCGTAGAAATTTGTGAATTCCTGAGAAAGGATGCGGGGGCTTATTTTTGTTGATAAATAGATCACCAGGATGAAATGATGGGCCCTAACAGATAATAAGACGTGACGTATTTATATTTAAATTATTATTATAAATTCGGTATACAAGTTTCCTCTAATTGTATTTTATTCTCAAAAAACACATCGTCAAACTTAATAATACAAACTTCGAAGCCTATACCAAATGATCGATCGATGTTTTCACGTGTTTTATTTCCTTTGCAGGAGTGGACGACACTCACAAGTTTCTCGGCAACGAGACGCACACGGACTACTTCAGGCTTCTTCTCAGAGATGGCAACTACCTCTTGGTCGGCGGAAGGTAAGAATCGTAATATTACTGTAGGATTATAGTAATATAATAGTATAAGCAATGTACATACATTAATTATTTAATTAATAGCTCGACATATAAACTTTATTATTACTACACATGTACTATGATAAAAGCAGTTATTAATGCAAAAGAAAAAAGTAGATTTTAAAGATACGTCTTTTCTAAAAATAATTAAAATTCGATCTTTGAGTTAGAATCCGTTGCCAAACTAAGTTAAAGAGTGCGAAATTTAGATGTTTATGTAATGGTACAATGCTATTATGAAATGTACATGGATAAAAAGTGGTCTTAACCGACACGATTAGAATTCACTAAAAACACATAAATTGATTAAAATTTTGTATTGATATAACTTGGACTGTATTTCAAGTATTGTTAAGTAAGCTATAACAAAGATTACTAAAATAAACAACGCCAAACTTAAAAACATGTTAGAATCAAAGCGTTCAAAAACAAAAATTATTCCTGTCGTAATAAAGATCGTTTTCGAGCTGCAAAGAGTCAAAGCTATGCATTCAAATGAGGCACTTAGTTATTTGTTTTTCCAACTTTACTTCAATAGGTACAGTTTCTTGCGTGAGCCAAAACAAAAATAAGAGGAAACGCAATCTTTTAAATCCTCTTTTTCTAAAAGCCTTGCTTCGATTTTCCTTTTATCCCTTGCCTCTATAAGAGTAGAAATTTTGGGCAAATTATATACTTACATAGAAGGTTTTAATGTAATTAAAGATACGGTTACTCCGTTTATCATTATTATAGTATAAGGTTACATTTATACGGAACTGCATATTTTGTTTACATTAAATCTGATATAAAATTTAATAGATAGATGCTCCTGAACCATGTATACGATGAAAAAAGCTTTTTTTCATGATTCAGAAACTATTATGCAGCTGCATAAATATAAAACATAAATTGTACATGAAAAACATTGCATAAAATAAACTGTGAAAGTTAACATTTTTAAGAATAGCTGAAACCATTTTCCAAAGAATTTGTTCAACACGTACGTAATTTAGCCGTAAATAAGTACAAATGTTTCGTTCAAAGGCAGCGTTAAAAAACCACTTATTAATGGTCCTGCTTGTATCTCCAAGTCGCAGTAGGACGTGCTGTATCTCTCTAGACCGCAGGCCATTAAGCTCGAATGCAAGTGAGCCCGTCCCTGTCCCGCAAATGAGCCGGCACCTATTTCCATCCCGTTTACATTTAAAGTTGTATGCTTATTTTTGGCTCCTTTCTGAGTGGATGGAGGCGAGACTCTTAAAGCGCCCCCTGCGGTCCTGCGGCCTCCAGACTCCGTTTTATCGACATTTCAGCGAAGGCTTATAGCGTGCATCCTCTTTAAGATTATACGGAGGAAAATTATTTGAGTTTCCTGCAGGCATTCCTTTTATAATGTTGTCTTTTGTTTATGTTTACACTTAATATGTTGGGCATTATTTTATGTCATTGAATTAGCGGTATGTTGCGTGACCTATTTTGGCCTATTCAAAGAACTTAGTAGCAAAATATGTCCGATTCTTCTACAGATATATAAACGAATATGCTCGTGTGTTGGTGTCTTACAACCTAACCATGAAGAACATCAAACGTTTAGGCGTTTACACGTTTGCTTTGTGGCTTTAAATTTTATTTCACGCTACCTGAATTGTGTTTTGTACGATTTCATTCTCGAATCTTATCGCAAGAACTCCACGTCGCAAAGTCGAGTTTCACCCTCTTAAGCCACGTCCACTACAGGACACTAAACAGGGAAAAACAGTTCTTGTAGCCTTTTTTACAAGGTTCCTTTTGGCACAAACAAGGAGTCTTGACGGCGACTTTTGTAGACAAAAAGGTTCTTGTTCCTGAGAACGTTTTACGGTCTTATACTTGTTTCCTATCTACAAATACGGGGACAAAAACCAGCTTCCGTTCTGGTTACACGTGAGTGTAGTGTTTGTCTATTTTACATATAATATCATATGAATTTGATACATTTTCAGTAGATGAAATAGACATCCTTTTACTCAAACCAACGATATCGATTGAAAACATTTTCAGCTTTAATTATTTTTCAATTTCATCATTTTGAATTCTCATACACATTAAGTAAATTGATGCTTATATATAAATAATAAGATATATGTAATAAAAAATCATAACATATGGTATACACGTGGTAATTAGAAGATATGAGTAAACAAAAATGATTTGATGAAATTTACCTTCAGAGAATCCCAAGAAAAGTATTACAAGATACTAAATCAAAGAGTAAGTCGCTATTAGGAGTATGTCTCTAGTACTTAATTAGGCGTAAGAAGCTTTCTTGTACATAATTTAGTTGTTCACACAGTCTTTATGATACATTAGACAATACAGCGGCGTGTCAACGACGAAATCTCACTAGACCTTATGAATATGGTAAGAAAGTTTATTTTGCCTTGTTAATGTAAGTAGGTCTCTACAAAGTTGATGTTCCTGAAAACTTTACAAAAGGTTTATTTCACACCAGTACGAGTTTCCTCTTTATAATTCGAGCATAATTTACTTATTACTACTGTTGTATGTTTCGTAGCATTTACAATATTTACACATTACACCAAGTACACCAAAAAGGTAATAATAGTTATAAATAGTTCCTTATAATTTTCTATCCGGATAAATGCCAAAAGTAATCAAGGCGACTGCAGTTCTTTACCCACAACAATATTGATTCTGTACATCATACCATTGCTGTTGAACTCTGAAAATTGTTTAATTTTTGTAAATTAAGGCTGCAACCTTTGGGACGTGCCCTGGGAGGCTAACCCTTCATCGAAATGCCGAGCTGTCAGGTGCACGATCTAAAAACTGGGGCACAACACGTTATTAATTAATTATTTGTGTAAACAAGCTGAACGGTTTATCGATTTACAGCCAGCATTTCGCCATTAAAAGGACGCCCCTTTTATTAGTCTGTAATTATAAGTGGCACATTTCCGGTGCCTTTTATTTACTTAGGTTCGACCTGTTCAAAATGATATTATCACAACATTTTGTGTAAGATGATGAAGATCGTGCTTTAGTTATGATATAGACATTTAAAAAATATATCAATTATATCATAGTCTATTCTGTTCTATTTGGATAACAATTGCATTCTGAAACCTCTAACATCAACGTAATTATTTAATGTTTATTCAGACTGAAATTGAATATAGTTAAGTGTGTTACTAAGATAAAGTAACTAACTTAATACTAGAATACTGGAATATACTTTCAAGAAGTTAAATTGCAAATCCACTGTTTAATAAAACCGCTGCCAAACCGTAACAACACTGTCTAGAAAATTAACTTCGAAAGTAAAGTTAGAGTTTACGAAGTTTGTTTGTAATAAATATTTTGGTTTATTACTTTTCCAATCTTTAGTAAAATATGCTTTGTACATCTGTTCTATTCATTTATCTTCTTCAAACTTGCATGTAAATTGCATTTTGAAACTGACTCAACAAAACTTCTAATATAATAGCTAAATCAAATTTTTCTTTTGTCTCAGTTATTCTTTTTATTTAACTCGATAACCCTGTGATATTTGCAAATAATATAATGCGTACGTCTATAGTCCAAACAATCATACAATGAGTTAGCAAAAACTGCTTTTTTACTCTTAATTAATACATACCATTGCACTACGAATATAAATACGAATTAGTGCAGTACTTCTATATATTGTGATTAAATTACTTAAACTATTAAATCGTAAACGTTCCTGAATTTGCACCGTTCATCATCGCTAAATTGCCAAACACATAAAGAGCTACACACAATAAACACGAAAACCGCTTTTATCCCTTAAAGTCACGCGTCATGTTTTTCACAAAGCATCATTTTGTCCGATAAAAAGAACCCCGAATCGACGCGTCAATGTGTCTGTTTCTTTGACACTGCAAATATGCCATTTCATATTTGTTTACTTTTGCACGGCCTGTAACACGAGCTAGATAGGCTTTGAGTAAGGTTGCACGTGATAGACAGCTATCGGTAAATGGTATTTGGAACCCCTCCTCTGACTAATCACCAAACGTTACCTTTTAACGGATATTTACATTCAATAGGAACCATGTCATATCCGTAAATAGAACGTGGAGCTTCTATATTGACTAGATAATATGATATTAATAGCAAATTTCATAAAAAAAACTGAAATAATCCGGATAAAACGTTTTTTTTTGTTATATATCAAAATGTTTGGTTGAAATAAGATTATTCTATCTTTCAGCAGAAAATTTCTAACATAACATGACCCGTTTCGAATCCCAAAGGAATTCCCTTATCCATGCGAGTTCTAATTAAATATAAATAACCGTGATAATAAATTTAACATTCTGGTATATGAGGATGTGTTTATTCACGATATTTTTATAACTTTTGGACGTAATTGAGCCAATTGAACATGCTTCGAGTGAGTACGTTATGTAAATAGTTAACGGTAAACTGAAATCAAAATAAGCTTGAATACTCTAATACATAGAGAAATAGAGCCTCGTATGATGTTTGTATGACCTCAAACCTTGTGAAATAAACTTTTAATTGAAACTATTTAGAATCTTTGCTATATATGCTTAAAAAATTGTATTTCCTGTACGTACCGTAATGCTGAAAATGTCTCCACCGTTATCATTAAAGCGTTAAGTGCATAAAACTAAAAAACAAGAAACCGTTTGCGCGACTGAAAAGTATTTTTATCTTACAAAAAAAATACAACCTTTGGTGCCAGATCAGAGAGTTTGTTTTACGACACCCGTATCCCAAATTACGTGTTAAGAGAAATTGTGAAATAACAAATGGCAGGCATTTGAAGGAATTAAATGCAGGCGTTAACACAACCAAAGCCCGAGGGAACAACACCAAGTGATTGATGCTTGATGATTAAGAAAATCCAAAGATCTTTTTGTTAAAGTCACCAAAGTTTCCTCGTTTTGTTTTTTAAGGCTGTGTACATGTTGCTTTATACAACTTTTTATGCACAGCAGCAAAATTATTACATTTGATACCGATTTTATATCGTAATGATATGATATGGTATTATATATCAAATGTAATACTTATTATTATTAATTGTAGTGAAACTAATGTATATATATAATTTATTTGTACACGGATACTCACGTCATTTTATTCTTTTCGTTTTCGTTCATAAATTCCTTCATAACATATACATATATATTAAAGTCGTACTAGTAACATATACATGACTTACAATAACTAAATAATATTTAGCATACTAGAGAATTAGCTGCAAAGTTCACGTTTTCGAAATAAATTCTCTATAGAGCATCTTGCATTTAGGAAATTAGGGTTATATACAAGAAAGTTTATCCCATACTTTACAGAGCGCCGCCGTTCCCAATGCAAAGTTCCGGACGAAGTAAGTTCGGCTATATAGTTGTTTGTTCTCGTCCTAAACAAATAAGGGAATGGTCGGGAAACACATATCAAAGTACTTACATATGTTTAGAGTATGCTACCTGATTTCTTATTCCTTTAGTCAATAATATAATCTAGTTGAACCCTTCTGCTTGACATGTCTGTTTAGAGAGTAAATTAACACCAGCTAGATAAGGTCGGAATGAGATAAATACTTCACATTTGTAAACGACATCTTAGTAAAACTTTGTTAACACATGGATGAAAAAAACGTTTCTATTATTCTTGTCATTAGATTACTGCGTAATTCCTTTATTTGTTCAATTACAAAGGTATGAAAAACTCTTAAGTTTAGTTTAATTCTTGTTTATAAATGGCGGTCGTTAATCACCCAGCGATACTCGGAAGAACGAATTAAACTAACATTTTACGATTCGCTCAAATCAAGAAACACTCACAGATTCCTAATTCCTGCAAAGAACTCCCATTTACAGACAAACAAAGGGAATATTATCTTTTAAAATGCAATTTTCTATCTCGGAATAATCCCTCGCTATTTTTATGTAACAAAGAGAAACAGGGATCTCGGAAACCGGTTCGGAAAAACCCACACTTCGAGAAATTTACTTTTTCTTATAATCTTTTCTCAAATTCACGGAAAGAACGAAATTGCTGACTGTATACAAAGCGTATTATACGTATAATGCTGATTAACTTTTTTTATAAACTGTTCCTCTGGTTTGTGATTGTTACGAACACCAAGGGTCTTACAACCATCACATTAGGTACATAGTTGACTATCAGACCTCCTGAACTAAAAGCTTAGTTAAAGAACGCTAATTTTTGAACGGAATAATTTATTACTACTTGTAAGCTATTTAAACTACATATTAAAATTGTAACACAAATTAATTATACAGTTTTATTCCATAGACTACCAATCCGCAACAGAAAAACATAAATGCCATTCCTTCCTATATCAAACAAAGCGGGAAAAAGGTCTCGATCTAAAAATCCACAAGCGCGCTATCTGAGCATCTGGCCATGATTTAGGGCAAGTTATCATGACCCGAAATGTTTCGGGTGGGCCGATAAGGTTTCTAGAGAACCCCCTTGCACACGCCTTGCTACCGATTTTTGCAATGAATGTTGTTCATGTATATTGCACATGTACATGTTCACGTCGTTCGGTAAATTTTAAGGTACATATAATCTATTTGAGGTTACAACAATATCTTTTAACCTTTAATCACGTTCAGTTCAAATAAAATGATCTTTTTGTCACTTATTAAACAAAGGTATCAGATAACGCCAAATATACTATTTTAATATATGTACATACAAAGGACAACATTTAGATCAACTAGTTCATTAACTTTCCAACTATGTAAATGCAAGTCTAGATATCTTTACACTTAATCGAAACGTAATATCTGGACTTCCATAACTTATTGATTTCTCCATTCTACTATGAAGAGAACAAGATAAGTACGATTCACTGAACTTTCTTTTGTTTAAACTGGAACTGATTCTGAATATCTCCGATAAAATACTTAGTTGGAATATCAGTGACCTAGATATTACTCCTTGTTGATTTGGAGCTCTCTCCAAGGAACCAACAAGTAAGAGAATGTTTTATTTCATTCACAATCATATTTCCTTTGCAGCTGGAACGCTTACTATCGATCTGACACAGCCAATATACCTCATAATTTACTTTTGTTTCGTATATCAAGTCTCATTATAGAAAAAGATAATTCGAAAAATGTCACGGAGGAAGCGAGTGTAAAAACAACGCACGATTGTCGTTTTTCTTTTGACTTTTTTATCCAGTGCTGCATAAATGACACTTTTAATTTCGTATATTTTCTCCCTGCTATGTCCTCCTCTCTTTCTAGCGTAATAAATCAAGCGGGTGACAGAGCGAGACGGTGCCAGAGAACGGAGTACCGCTGCGGTGGCCTCTTTGAACGTTTTTAATTAAAATTTTAAGAATATCATTTTGTATGATAGCGACCCTTTATGTGCCCCACATATAGTGAACGTTCTTTGCTAAAATTGAGGTCAAATCGGCAAATATTTACTTTGGCCTTTCGGAAGATCTCGTGCTTTGTTCCGTTTTTTAGGTCAAGTCTTGCAATATTCATGATTACTTATAAATACGACAGCAGTGTTTTAGCACATGATAAGTAGATGAAATTCTCATAAATTTATTCATATTAGAAATCATAAACTAGTCAACTCAATAACATTGCACTATATTGAACAGGTCAAAATATCCACTGAATGTTGTTTAGGAACAATCTCAATAAATCACGGCTTACGTAAAGGGCAATATCAGCGTTCGAACCGAGTGAGCCCAAGTTTTCCAATATCCACAACAGGCGAAACTATCTTCCTTGAACGAAAGAAGCATGTGCCTACGAGATGGTTCAATTCGGGACATTTGACTGGGACATCTTAATTTATGGTTGTATGCAGTCAAAATGATACACAGATTAAATTAACTTATTAAAAAAAAGTTCAATTAAATAAATAGAGTACCTATAGTGAAGCCTAAAGGAAATAATTTTAAGAGAAATAAAATATGTACAGACGTAACCAAAAAATTCTCAAGAAGCTTTCGTTACCACAAGTTTAATCGAATATAGGACATAATTTACTAAGAACACCATCTTAGATACTTATTACGACAAGTCGACAGCTGGTTTTTTTCTACACTAGTATATCAACGAGTGTAAACAAAGCAATAGTCCCAGCGTAATTATTAATAGAAACAACTGCAAAAGGAACGCGCAATAAACGAATGTAACGTACAAAATGAAATTGTACGAAACGAAAATCATTCAGTTAGGAGACGCGAAACTGCAGATGAAATTCTTGAAAAAGAATTCGTTTCAGGACACAGCTCAGTTTGAATTTTAAACTAGTCTATTGGACTAGGAAAAACGAAGCGCTCAAACTATTCTGCCAATTGACTGTCAAATCTTAGGTAAATACGGCGTTACGGTAAGTTGGTTTAAGGATTCGGATCTTAGTAGGTTTCAGTATATAACTTAGTAATAAATGACGTTATAACTTCTTAAAAATCATATTGGGACTATAAATACCAAAAAAATAAAAATTATCAAAAGTTGAATAAACTAATTTCGGTTCATTTAATAATAGGATCGTTTTGTTTATGTTTAGTTCATAAGTAGTTAAAAATGTTGTATGTAGTATGTAAAAATGTAAAAACTCCATGCTTGATTAACAAAATTCTAGGATTATTAATTAAGTAGCTATATCCATAGTTCTCTATATGAAAACGAGTGAATGTAATAAAATTGTGAGCAAACAAACCAGTTCCTTCATTGATTTCCTTCAAGTGTGCGATTTGGAAACTTTTCCAATATCGAAACTGCGTTGAGTGCATGCAAAACAAATTGCATTGCAGTCGCTTCAGTTTCTGCAAAACGATGAATATTCAGTAAAAACTTTGATTAGTTTCACTTTTCTCAGAAATCAATAATTTATTTCGTTTTATTTTATAATTAGTCGTTAATTAGAAATACTCATAAAGATAAAACCATAACCTCTTTCTTGTATAAAACATTAGGAATGCGTTAAGAAATATTTTCGATGAATCGGACCACATTTTATTTTAAATCACCACTTTGAACGGACATATGTAAACAGTTTTTTAAAGAAAATTATACATGTAAAACTATAACAGATAAATACACGTATGTCTGGCTATAATCTAACGCTCTCTTCTCGTCCATAAATGAAATAAATGTTCTCTATCTTAAAGGGAACTTAGATTTACATCCTTTGTCCCTAGGATTAAGGATGGCCATAAACCTCACTAGGTGCCGTAAAACGTAGTACAGATTACCGTCTAACTCGATTAGGTAAAATAAAATTTACCGCTCGGAACACAGTTGCAAAGAAACAGTGTCAGCAAAAAACATGATTTCTTACGGACCATAAGAAAACAACGCTTTTTTCTGGGCAAGAAAAGAATACAAAGATCACGAAAGGCCATGTAGACGATATAGTCTGAAAAAGTATCTATATACAATATGTATAGTATCTATATATGTACAACAAATTAGGATCTACATAAACCTTCGCCTTTTTTATTTCCTTTAGAGGTGGAGAGAACCCCAATGGCGCAATGACATTATATGGAATCATTATGAATTATATTGTTATTCCTCTGTCCAATATATCCCGTTTCCAATATATTCTATATACACAAAACACATTCAAACAAAAGCGTCTATTTAGATTTGAAAAACACACCCTCTGTTGTCTCATTTCAATTCTACTTCGATGCTAGTAACAATAATTTACTACTATAATACCATATACACATGGATAAACCTATACAAACAGGCTCGATATTTTTGCACCTCATTTATTGTGAGGGAAAAAGGCGCACATTTTTCTTGGCCCTGCCAATTGTCCTGTCACCCTTCGGAACACCTGATCCATTTTGTTACCCTCATGTGTACACATCAATATCTCGCTTATTTTCAACGGACGCAATATAGCTGAAGAAAATACTATGCGAATGGCTCTATAAATATTAAATAGGCTTTTACATTTTATTGCAAAAATGTATGTATGTATAAGGTTCATTCAACTAACATTCACAAGAGAGCAATATACATATTAAGAAAAGGTTGTTATGATTTCAAATTTTGCCAAGAACGATATTAATAAAACAATTAATAACAAGTTTACAATGTTTAAGTCTTATTACAAGACGAATAGAATAAACCCAGGACTATTTTGTTAATTCAAATTCTAGGACACACATAGTTAGCTACCAATTAACGCCGAAAACATCAACCTAAACAATAAACAAGTGTTATTATGTTTACACACACATGCGTGTATTGTAACATAACAAGTGTCGTTCTATAGCGTCGTAAACGTCATGGTTGATTTTTCGCTGCCACTAACAAGAATCGAACGCTTTCCCAAAGGTGAACGAACCATGAAAAACTTCGTCCTATAGCATTGCGTAGATATATCTGTAAGAGGAAAACAGATAGTGGTTTTATGACATGTGGCGGCTGGGGCGCAAAAGTTTTTGCTTTATCCGATTTCTGTTTCCATCACTAAGAGCTTTTCTTCGCAAGAACTTGTTACGTACTTAATCATTTACTGTATGAATACGTAAGGCTGTTTTGTGAATACTGATATTATGTTGTTGTTTTAGGTTCCTTAATAAACAAAAGCATACACTGAATAATTTAACGTTTACTTTACTAGATATACTCGTTATACTTTTTAAATGTCATATATTTTTATCAGATATAATTCTATTGATTTATAAAATCTCTTCTCTTGATAATTCCTTACCTTCAAATGCCATTTAGCATGCAATGCAATGCATCATTTAGGCCGTCATACTAAAGCACGTTTGTAAGCATGAGTTGAGATATAGGTATTATTTCGATTGCAATTAAACCAAACCAAAACTCGTGTCCACTACAACAATGATATTTGCCTTTTCAGCCACATGCAAATATACGATATCTGTTGGGCAACAACAGACAGCTGAATCAAACCAAATAATATTATTTAATATGTAAATCCCGTTTTAAAAGCGGAACCCTATTTGATGTTTTCATTTCAACTCGATCATTGGCTACGTTGTCATGTTTATTGATGAGGAGCCTTGATTGCCGCCCAGTGTTCTGCAGTTGACTTTTTATGTCCTTAAATTACACATTTACACCACATTTAATGTGATATGTGATACACAGCTTACCACCTGTCACGTTGAGTACCTACTGATCATCTGCTGAACACGTGGATTTGAAGTGGCCATGGAATCTACCTCCGCAATTGTGGAGAAGGAAACCCGAACCTCTGATTACCCCAAGGTTAAATGATCGTAACGGCATTTTTACTAAAATTCTGTATTTTAACTACAGTTGCACTGATCTATCATTGATCCTTCTCAAATGTCAACAATATTCATCTGATTTAGTATTTTATTTATAACATAGTTTTTTTCACTACCTCTAACATTATATCCTATACCCTTTGTTGTCATATTTTCCCTTTTTCCCGAATATTGATCTTAACATCCGCTTGTTTGTTACGTATAGTTTCATCAATCTTCTTTCTAGTCTAACACATTGATCTATACATGACAATAGATTTGATGAACCCTTTTTATCTGCAAGTATATTTCGTAGTAGTTGTAGTACAAGAATAGTACGAATAAAAATACTGCCACAGTATCATAATTGATTAATAACTATTTAGCATTAAATACAAACAAATTTTTACTTGCTAGGTCTGAAGCACATTAAACTTGTAAATTAGGCAACATATATTTAAGATCATACTTTCTTTAACATAAATTTACTTTAATACGAGTTTCGAACTCTTTGCCACAATCAAAAACTAAATCCGCTTCGTTTTTACTATCTTGCTTCTAATTGTTGGACAAATGAGATCTGAGTGTTAAGTAATGTGTCATTATTAACTGCAGTGCGTGGGTCTTGCTGGTAAAGGAACTACAATTTCCGTACTTGACAAGTGTATTTTAAGCGCAAATTTCCGCCATGAATCGAATTGATTGACAGGCAAATTCGATTTTTTCACTTGTGTCGCGTGAAATGCTATTATTGATCCGCCGGAGGCCATGCGAACGGAACTGATTGAATGAGCATCACTTAGATGCACAGAAAAAACTCGTAGTACGTAAAATATGAGCCAGCGGGGATTGTGGCGGACAAATTGGCTTTGCACTCGTTATCCTTACAATTGGGGGCAGTTTCTTTCCTTCCCTCCACCCTCGGAGGACATTCGAAAGGAATTCATTATTAACACAAATAGAAAGACAAAAGCGAATGACCCCGCACAAAACTATTGAGGAAAAAACTTATACAAATACTTGTATAAGTGTGCACATTTTGTATGTCGAAGTTCTTTATTTCAATTTAGCGTTTATTTTATATGGTTGTAGTTGTATTACTCTTACTTGTTATTATGAAATTTTTCGATCATCATAATTATATGAGTGGTGGACATGCATCAAGCAAATAGATGAGATAAATCTATATTTTTTTGCGAAACTGTGTCACTTTGTTATTTTCAATATATATCGTACTACTCGTACGTTTCCATCAATACTTATATACAAATTTTCACGTACATACAGTGTAGAGTTTTGTTTATCGTTGCATTTTTCATTTCATGCAAAACATACAGCAATGTTTGTTCCCTCGCGTTGAACGTATTGCAATGGTGAATAAATTTACGCAGAAGCATCAAATTCAATATGTAAAAGCTGACTATAAAATTAGTCATGCCAATTTTGTATTCTAATATAACATCTCCCCAACTATAAAACTGTCTGCGCTTAATATATTGCTAGCAATAACGAAATGTCATGCTATGCCATTGAGTGTACGAATATGTTACCAAAATTTACAGTAAAAAAACGTTAGGAAATAATGTTATTAGCGCGTTTGATACTACAAATGTTTTAAGGGAAAATTTCTTTAGGATACTTGACGTTGTATAGATAGGATATTCATAAACAGTTGCAAAGTACGACGAAGACGTGATTTAGTAGTTCAATTAGTTAGAATATCACAAAAGCCGTTAACTTGATGCAAATGCATAAATAATTTAAAAATTGAAAACAGAGTTATATTTATTCAATACATATCATCCTTCAAAATCAGTATAGACTTAAAGTCCTTAAACCTTTTTGTTACATTTAGCTTACATCTTAGGATGAACATGAATTATATGTACATAGAGAAAATGCAACGGCTATTTGAAACCCGTAAATTATAAAATATCGAAGGCAAAAGCTTTTAGTCGCTGAATATGAGATAAGTGTGTTAACTGAGCAATATATCATGGTAAGTTTAAAATTAGATAAGTCCACTACTTAAAGTTGGTCTTAAATCCAAAGCGCTTCCGGAGAAAAATTGTAGTTAGTTTCCAACAAAGTTTCTAACCGATCACAGTGACCTGCCGTCGAGCTGAAATATCGTCATTGAGTTGCAAATATCTTTTAACAGTTCCGAAGATGCATGCTATAGAGTCCAGTATATTTAGATATGTATGCTAAAAGTACTACTTTTCAGACCACAATATATTTATTATAAAGTATACGAAATGTACTCATTCGCTTAAAAAATCAGATTTTCTGCAATAAATTAGAATTATCATCTTGTTATTGGTTAAGAATTTAAACAGATTTTATGTTAAGTCGATATTTTTATTAGTTAATATGTACTCTAGCTTACTAAAACTAAAATAGTAAATATTAGTAAAACTAGAATTGTAGCTACTAAGTTTATACTCGTTCTTCGATCAGATTTGGATTAGAACCCATTAAAGAAAACCAAAAACTAGTAGATTATTCGTTGCCTCTTAAATAGTCGCTCGGCATACGGGTCGCTTATAATTGCTAAAGTTATCCAATAATTCTTCTTAAATTACGCCACTTGGCCGAATGTCGCAATTAACTGCCGCCCACTTTGCTCTCAGGTATGAAAAACTTAATGAATTATTTTCATTTTTCACGACTTGAATATTTTTGTCCTGTTGTGCAATTAGCGTTAAAAATGACCTTTTCTTGGGCTGCGATAAGATTAAGATGAATTATGTTCTCTTTACTTCTACTAAAGCTTTGTTATAGACAAAAGTATCTAAATTGTTACTATATAGTTATTACAATACCAATACTAATTAAATGTGATCGAAAATACATTATGCCTGCCTATAAATACTTCACGTTGTAATGCGTAATAAAATTGATGGTCTTTGTACCTACTATATAAATTCATGTGTGTAAAAATATAATATTTATGTAATTCTCGTTAATCTAAAGGCCTTAACTCAAGACCTTATAGAACCGAGAGGCGTTTCATAATAGTGTCATAATAATTATTATACGGAACTTTCTCTAAATAGACCTTTTTGTCACCAGGAACGTGGTATACAACCTGTCCCTCACCGACTTGACGGAGCAGCGGAAGCTAGTATGGAACTCACCAGAAAGCGACGTACAGATGTGCGTAGTCAAGGGAAAGGATGAGGTAGGAAAACCTTTTTGGAGCTTTTTTTTAAGAAGAAATACGTAAACGAGCCACATTGTGTGACGTCATTATTTGACGTTTGTAATAAAGACAAACGCGTTCACGACCATTAACCCTCGCGGGATAGTCGGAGGTTCAGGTTTTCATCTCCGCAATTGCGAAGGTAGTAAAATGGCGGCATGGCTTACCCTGGTTTTGAGTACTGACTATCTGGTTAACACTTGGGTTCGAGGTGGCCATAAAATTACTTTTGTAATCTGAGTACAAAAAACAATTGAATCATGGAAACCACCGTGACGTGTATGTGAGTGTGTAACTTATAAGTAGAAACTAAGCTGATAGATTTAATAGAATTCTAATCAGCTGAAAGTTTACCTTTAAGCGTTTTGTCACGTTTATTTGTAAGTTAGTACTCTTTGTTTTTTGGAAATCTGTAATCTGTGCCACCACTTGGGAAGATGGGCTTGATATGTATCTAATCAAATATTAACATATCTTTGTCCTTTTTGTTATTTAATCTCCTTTATGATAGAAGTACTTATACCGAATAATAGTATTCTAGAAAGTTAATTAAGTTTTCTCAGAAAGTAGTCAGGAGAGATTTGTCAGCATCGTTCTAGGTAGTGATCGCTATTGTCTGCCCATCTCTTTAGTAGTGGCGTGAATATATGTATATAGATGGTAAATTTTCAGGGACCTATATTTACAATAATTGGGCACTGTATAACAAAGGTACTTCAATTATCCCGTTCTGATTTTATAGATATAATCTTCAGAAAGGTTTCGCGAGAAAAGTGATTACAATAATCACTTAGTGGAAAGTGTAGGTGCTCTTATTATATTTAGGTGAAACACGGCTTATAAATAAACAATTATTTATTGTCTACAATATAGACGGCTAGGAAAAAAATTGATGTTATAAAAAGTATGTACGAGTTGAATGGTTGAAATGTTATGTATTTCGTAACAATTTTTGCTTAAAGGTAATAGTGTAATAGTGACAGAGGTAAACATGGGCCTGAACTGTGGTTGTACCCTTTTCTCTGAGCTGAAAATAACCTAATAGTACTCCAATCAAGTTAATTCCATCACTGCCAATCTAAATATAGAATTAATATCATATTGACTTTATCCGTGACTAAAAATAGTTAATGTGAGCCACGTAGATTGAGGTAAAGAGGTCGAGCGACTCGCGTATGAAATTGCCCCCTAGATGGCAGTAGTCACCTAGTTCCGAACGAAGGAAGATTAAAAGTCAAATTGTGCGGAATTACCTGTTCTTGCCAAGACGCATTTGTAAGGAGATGGCTTTAGACTGAAACTAGGGTAGTTATGTTCATATAATATTACAGCTAGATAGCTAGAGCAGATAGTGATTAAGTAATTAGGAAAAATGTACTATGCCTGTAAATACCATTATAACGAGCTTGTTATAAACAACGATTTGTATGCCCCAGAATATACCAATAAGATGTAAATGAAAGGGTTATATCAACACAATATAAATAAGCAATGATTCTTTATATCGGTGTAATCTTAACGAAGCACACTCGTTTCATAGTACTTATTGTCTTGTATTGTTGAATGTTTATATTGTCTATGCTTCATCACAATATTAGTAAAAGCATACTATATTACAAACAGCCATAATACAGTATCTTTGTTACCCAAACAAGCTAATAACAGTCTTAAAAACCGATTCCCAAAACACATATTACGCCATCTCTTTGAACTTTAAAGAGATCGAACAAAGCCAACCTCTTCCGAGTATCAAACAAAGCGGCTCTTCCGAAGCAATTCCCATTATGCACTGAGCCGTATAAAGTTGCCTAAAACGGCGTCATCAGGGGCAGAATGGCAGCTATTTGGCAGTAACGTCTGCGCCTCCTAAAGCTGAATAATTGTAGCTCTGGAGCAGACTCCCTTAGCTAATGAGGTCACTATTCCAGTTACGCTTAATTCTGTCTAATTTCACGCTTAAGCTCGAGCTTTTCATTACCCTTTTCATATTGGTACACGGACTGAGTGGGCTAAATTGAATGTACTGAACGCTAATCAGCTTGTTCATTATTCGCCGCCAAGTACGCTTTCGAATTTGTTGATAAAGTTCACATAAAATTTTGATAAAGATATTGAGACTCTACTTTCTTTTTCCGCTATATAACTGTGTTAAACGAATCACATTAATTTTAATTTAACCTAATCTTTTTAAAAGTCATCCAAAAATAATGATTAAATACAAAACGAAATGCCGTATCAAACACTCACTAAATACAATTTAACAAACACAAAGGTCATAAATACTTTAAATTGGCTTACCATTATTGTGTATTAAAAGAACGGCTGCTAACCAAACAACCAGTGGAAATACAGGGTCCGATGTTTATTCACCATTAGGGCTCGTTATTGCTTTGGAAGCATATAAAAATGTTAAAATATGCGTGTGCCGCAGACGGAAGTAGGTCGCTTAGATATAAAAGAAAAATGGGTGCCGCCACCTATGTAGGTAAATGACAACTACAATGTTGAAGGAAACATTTTTAGAATAACATACGTCAGTATGAGTGAAAAAATCATGTATGTTGTGTTTAGGATATGTATCTACACCATATGTATCCATACCAGTACAATAACACAAATTAAGTATGATTAATAACTAGTGGGACTTATCGCGTATGTTTTTATATAATAAAGTTGCCTTTATTAACCCGATGTTTCGGCTAGTTATTAATCATGAGTATAAATCGCGAATCTCTTAAAACTATAACAAATTAAGTAATCATACTAAATGTATCTATTTACACACATACGTACCTAATTAATTCTCGAAAGGACTAACTTACATAATTGATATATGGATCGATCTGTTTGAGGATAATTTTTAATAGTTGAATTGGTTTTCCCATCAGTTTATTAAAAAATTATAGCCTATTCAACAATTATGAATAGGGGATTTTAAACATCACAGTTCAACTTAAGAGCATGAAATAGAAAACAAATAGTAGATTCCCTTGATAATAGTGCAAGTCTATCTCAATTTTCATCCCAATTTATTCAGTGCACTTATGCATCTGAACTTGCCACAACCATGTGGGACTCGACGAAAAACCACAAATCGCAAATAAGGCACTCCACCCCCCTCACTCACTCGCATTCATTCGATTCACTGTTAGATGCATCACGATTGTGTGCAAGTTGTATCGGAAAAAAGGGCTAATTTCTGCGAGAGGTTTTGTAGCTTTTTTTGACCTAGCAACGTAAGTGATAAGCGCTGATTGAATGAGCAGTGTATAATGTCTCAAGTTAGCCAATAGTCATGCTGGCGTATGTAGGATCTGGCTATTCTTAAAAGAGTACCTTCTGTAAAATATATATAACACTTTGATGCATCCGATTATTTGATAATAATAAAAGAAATGCATTTTTATTCAGCAAATAGAAGGCACAAAAGTTATTTAAATTTCATATATCTGTAACATAATTTTGTGCACAATTGAAAGTACGTATTCTACAATAAGTCTTCTTACCTAGAATAATTGCTTGGCACAAGTAAATCCTGCGACCAAATATGCTACTACCAAACTACGGTTTCGAATTCCTGCGGTATGAATCATCGCTGAATTGGGCAATATTAAGTGCACAAGAACGTTTTAGTGTCCATACTACGTTTTCTTGTACTACGAATATTCACATTGACAATTTGCTTATTCATTTATGAAGCAAATTCATTTTATTATGGGACTGGCAATTAAAATCACACAATTTCATCATAATATGTATATTAAAATTTCATCATTCCGGTAAAAGACGTAATTAATTCGGTAGTATAACTAACAATTATGAATATCTCACTACGAGTACGCTATCAGATTATTTGTAGCTTTCAACTTTGTATAGTAATATCGCCTTAACCATATGCATAGTGTTTTATATAGTAAAGCTACAGTTGTTAAACTATACCTTATTGTTCTCACACAAAGGGTCACCCGTCATTTAAGTATGCATGCAATTCTTGACGCTATTGAGGGCAATATCCTCCGCCGTCATGATTTAGCATACGGCACGTTTCACCGTCGCAATAGGCATCAGTCCGAAGTATTAACCCTCGCCTGGCAACATAATAGATTGGTATCCCTTGAGAAGCGTGTACTATCTAATCCTATAGACTACACCTGATGGACGAACGGCTGAACACGTCATTCATTCATGGACTGAGCTCAGTTTGAAGCGATAACTGGATAGGAAATCGAAACTTTAAACCGTACAGCTTAAGACCCATAATCTATTGCCAGAGAGAGCCAACTGAGCGTGATTAAGCGTCTTTGTTACGTTTAGCCAAATGGGCACCGCACTGGATGCTGTATCTTTTGTGATGCGAGCTTTTAGATCTCAATAGATGGCGGTGTATGAATATTTAGGCAGAGTAAACTTTTTACGCATGATAGCAGGTTGGATAAATTGAATGAAGCTTAGGTAAACGCTGAAATAAATAATACTTTATCAATATTTCTGAATATAATGGTGTTATATTCATATAAGTTATTCAATCGGGATTACTAGTCGGTGTTTCTTTTATGCATAATTGTATAATTTAGATATATAACAGCACAGAAGGTAATGTAGATTTAACCCCATATAATTAGCATACTAATGCTCATTACCAATTGAGCAGAAAATTTATATCCATTTGCCTACACGCGTAATTACTCACATACATACTTAAAACTCAACCATACTCTTTCATCTCTTCGCAAATTGAGCACAAGTGCTGGTAAGATCCCATGTGCTGCTGTGCTGTGCAAATCACACAGTTGGCAGCGCTTTCCAGCTCAATGGGCTAAATGTGCGGCGTGGGACATGTCAAAATATCGACCATCAAACGCATGTACGATAACTGAATATGCGTACGGTTTGTAGATATAGGTAGGGATTTTGGTGTACTGGAAAGATTAGTACATATATACATATGTACGCTCATACTGTACATGATTCCACTTCGAAAAGAGTCTAAGGATATTTTTTATTAGTTGGCACCTTGAACGATCCTGTTAAATACTATTCATTAAATTAATTTATTTATGTTACAGTATTATAATTAAATTATTTAATCACTTTATGTCAAGCACATATTTATTTTAGGTCATGACAAACGGGAATATAACATCTGAGTAATAATATCTTACTTTTTACTTGTAGGTATATAATTACTTTGCTTAGTATCAAGAGTGTACATGTATATTATTCTAAATAAACATCTATTCATATATCTCTCCTTCTTTTACAGGAAAGCTGCCAAAACTACATCAGAGTGCTGGTTTCCCTTACCAATGGAAGACTCTTGGTCTGTGGTACCAACAGCTTCAAGCCCTACTGCAGAGAATACAGTGTCCAGCGAGATTCTTACCACATGGAAAAAGAGAAATCGGGACAGGCTGTATGCCCATATGACCCTGGACATAATTCCACTGCTGTGTATGCTGGTAAGTTTTTACATACAGTTTTTTTTTATTCGTTGTTTAATCCTAAACATTGGAGTATTTTAATTGATTATATTCTAGTAGGAAATAACGGTAACTATGCTCACATTATAGATGACTCTAAAAACCATCCATACAGTTTATTATATATAAGAAAGAAACTCCTGATGAAACTAAACTGGGATCTAATAAATTAAATGGCTGATACTTTAATGTAAATTTTATGATTACTTTTAAATGTTAACTCTCTAGGGATTGAGTTGCAAAATTGACTGCGGTGCGCTGTATTTTACTATGGACGACCATCTTATCATTTAAAATTAATAAATGTATACTCTTAACATTTATTACATGCTTGATAACCAATTTTATTACAGTCCAATAGGCAATTTTTCACAAACATTGATATTCGAAAACAGTAAAAGAAGTGTTTTAGTCTGTCATAGACATGATTTAAGCCCCATTAGTTTGAGTTAAGGCAAACGACTGTGTAATGGGAGTGACATATAAAATCATTTATGGCTGGATATATAAGAAAAAGTTTCCCGTATAAAAAACTCATAAAGGGCTCTTAGCAAAATGGGTTATTCAGTCTCGTTCCCTCGTGTTGCCGTATATCACTTTTATATTCAGTTTGTGGCCCGAATGATAGCAAAAACTATCACCAGCCTAATCTTGATTCGTGTGACTTGAGCAATCTTAGTGTCGTACAATTTGTTCCCAGATTCTGTCGTTCATATCATTATTACTACGAATATATTACGATGGTCATAAAAAATTCCTCCTCCTGTGGGTAACATACAATAAACAAAGTAGGTTTAAAGAAATACTGAAAAGATTACCGTTTTCGAACTCTAAATACACTCATAAATAATTGATATAGACAAAAAAACAAAAGAAAAATGCGTTCACGACCATTATCCCTTGCGGGGTTGTCAGAGGTTCAGGTGTCCATCTCCGCAATTGCGAAGGTAATAATTCTATGGTCAACTCGAACGCACGTGTTGACCAGATAGTCAAATTAAATTAAATTATTATTTAAATTGATTTAAAGATGGGTTACAGGAATACCTGCATACAAATCATCGATACATGTATCAGATTTAAGCTAAAATTAATTTTAAGGACTACAGCTTTCCTTTTTATATGTTTAAACTAGCTCGTGCATATTAATGTGAATACTTGATACGAATTTGTATGCCTTTTTATATTTAAAAGCTATTCACTTTACTAAAACTGTTTACTATTAAAGCTAAACAATTGTCTTAATGTGTACGGAATAGCACTGTATAAATTTTTATTGCCAGACAGTATATATGAGTATGTAAAACACTTAGGGAGCCTAAACGACCCGTTTATCATAAAAACTTCATTCTTTTATCTTCTATTAAGAATAACTAATGTTGGGCTAAAACTCTGATTCATATTTAGTAACTAAAAAATACTCGTAGAAGTTTCCAATATGAAAATGCTATTCATTAAATACGAGAATAAATATTTTCTGAATTTAATTTTAAAAAAAACAATCGTTTACCTGTAGTTAATGATTCCAATGGGGATTAAGACCTGGGTGTAAATTCAGGTCGTAAAACATATATGTATGTGTTTTCTTGTAAAATGAAACGATTGTTTATCTTAATACTTAAAACTAATTTGCATCATGATAAGTAACAACAGTTAGATTGAACAAATATTAAAAGACCCATACTTTCAGTAAATCTAGTTAAATGATAGAGTCTCGTATGCAACGCACAACATTGTTATATAGCAGTAATCGGATAAGGGAGTCCCATTGGTTCTGACCTATTGTGCACTCAGCGAGCATCTTCCGACATACGTATTCTATGCTACGATACCTAACTAATCCTAGCCTGAGACTAACAAAAAGAAACATGCATTGATTAGTTCAAATATATGTAACCGGTACAAATAAGTATCATTGACTAGTAACACATCGTACATCTTCATATAGTCTTCATATAAAAATGATTAATATTCAAAAGCTCGTAATTTTTCAATATGAAGCACAGTTATAACGATAAAATCAACGAATTACTGCACTTGAAATGTATATGGATTATAATGGAGTATCTTTTCGAACAAAGAATATATTATAAAAAATACGAGTAATATATATAATTATATATGATATTGTTCATAATCATTCGACATTAATTGTAATAATCCATTTTCATATACAATAAATATAAACTGATAGGTTGGTTTATCTGAACGGAGAAATCTCTTTCTAGAGATTCTATTGTGTATGCAAGTCATGTCTTTAGTTCACTACTATACAAAAGCGACTGAAATGTAGATCTAACTAATGAAATGAGTGGATTATTAAATCACTTACAAGATTTGTGGCATGAAATAGAAAACTAAAATATACTACTGGATCAAATAGGCTTAAACTGAAACGATACTGTATTTATATTACATACATACGAGTCCTTTCACCGCTTTCGGATCACTTATCAGCATGAAAAGTGAAATAATTGACTTCTAACGTTTAAACCTAGCCTGTATTCATTCATTGAACGTACTACGTCATCTACCCATTGACGTTTAAATGCACATGATTATAATAAAATATCACTACTGCTTAAACATAAGATAAAGTGTATTTAAAGTCAATAAAGAGTTTTTTTATTTATTTATTGTACATAAAATGTTCCTTGTCTGGTACGTTCTTAACTCTATAACGAAAGGACCAGCATTGATACGAACTTTGCATACTAATATCGATATTCGAATCGCTTTATTGTTTTAGTTGCAATGAGATATTCGGGGAATAGGAGATGTCACTGAATGAAGATTACTTAGTACGTCGTTGCTTCAATGGTAGCATACAAACTATTCACGATATAAGTCCTTCTCCGTTTGTAGTTTATGTTTATAATATACCATGTAGACTTCTGATTTTATTTCAATAGATTAGAGAAATAACTGTAGCACCTAATGCTATTTTCTAAACAGTTTTACGTATAATCATTTAGATATGAAGTAAATGAGAAGTCTACATTATTTAAAATAAAAAAAAACTGTATAAAAAAGAATTTCATAGCCTTTTTAACGTATATTAATTAAATCCATATTTCTTCATTAACAATCGATGTTAATACTTCATTTTTATTTCAATTTACAATACACAAGTAAAGTTTCAATAATTGAAAACGTGATTCGGATCTAGCAAAAATTAGAAAATGAAAAATCCTTTTCATTGGCGATTGAATCCACTTTCACAGTCTAGTGACATACAATAGGGCCTTTTGTTCGAGAAAAGAGCCCGCCTCAATGGAGGAATGTTCTTACACGTTTTATAACGCGAATATTATGTCAGTAGCCATGTGGATAGGGTTAACTTTGAACTCGAATTGGTTGCTTGGTATCTGAATGTAAAACTCAGTTTACATGAGGTTACAACTATTTTGAATTTAGCAAATAAGGATTCAAATTTAACAATTAATCTAGCAATTACCATAAAGAAATTCATTCATAATAAAAAAAATTTTTGTGATTCTGAACAAACCGACATTAAATAAACTTTAAACTCTCGGTTCTCAACATTATGGATTAATTTCCATACTATCTTTCTAATCAACGTTCCTGCATGTAATGAAAATCAAAATTCGAATTTCAAACCTCTGAGATCGTCACTCTACCTACGGTGCTTGCATGTGAATTAATAGAGGAACTTCATATCATCCCAGTTTCCTAGTACGACTATATTGAGCGGATAGGCGACGACTGAATGACGTCAATTTGGCATTGTACTCCTACTATTCTTATTTTACGATTGTGAAATTTCAATTGAGATTCCGTGGGTTTTATTTTGAACTTCAAATGTTAGTAAAGTTAGTAGTTCGCCCATGTTTATCATAATATGTATTGGAATAGAATTAAGTATAACAATGTAATGTAATAACTATTGCCTAAGTATATTTTAAATTTAAGTCTGTTTAACAGTAATCAGAGAAAGGTTCGCAATATTTGTATTGTTCGTAGTCTCTGATGCTTACTTACAGTAAAATTCGTTTCTTAGAAAAGCGTTTTATCGTTGTTTGTTTCGTTCCAACTCATAATGAAGGTTCTTTCTATATGAGGGCAGGATAACGAAACCTTCGACCGACTTTTCTTGGCGAACTAATACCGACCCACTTAAGACGGACTTAAGTCAACCGTATATTCCACTTTTTGCCTTTATTCATATTTCATGTCATACAAAAGAACTCGACTGTAATCGCTCTTGGAAACTCCTTTGTTATATTTACTTTTTGGAGAAATGAAACGGGATTTTTTGTGCCCTGAAAACAATAGTGAGCTTGATACAAGTATAAATGGGATTTTGTGTCACATTTTCCTACGAGGGCTTTTGAAGGACTGTGTTTATATGTATACGTGTACGTATATTTTGAGAATCAAAGTACATAGTTTATAACTTTTTTGTCGATACTTGAGGAAACGTTTTCAGTTGAGATGTGCAAAATATTTCGTGATCTGCCTAACAAAGACGTATTAACAGAAAAATCCATCCACTCTTTCATGATGTATGGGGGTGATTTATATTACTTGAATTATTATGTAATAAAATATCAACACCTCAAAATTCAGTCTCAATTCATAATATCAGCTCTGGTATAAGTAATGAAATATTAAATTGAACATCACGAGCTCTACTTATACACCTCCATCACTATTAATAATATGAATTCTATTACAGTCTCTTATCCTATTAATAACATCAATATCTCATCCTATTTTCCCAATACTTTACCATAGAGTAGTTTAATCGGGTACCTAGTTAGGTGAATCAGACCCGCTCGGTCGGCAGGTGTAGCGCTGCGGTTAGCCTAATTAGCAGGAGTACTTTAGCCACGTCACAGCTGTACCGACACATCTCGAATTGCACAAACCGCAAAATTAAACTTGCATGCAAAAGTTCAGTAGTAAATCCCACGGTAATTAAATGCAAATAAAAGGGAGAAGTTGGGCGGTCGCCATCTTGATTGCGTCAATTGGTTACGCGGAATGTTGGGTTCTAATACGGAGTACGTAGTACGTGGTAAGGGTAGAGCAAATAATAAATCTTAAATAATGAATATTACTTAGAATAAAAAAAATAGGAAATAAATGAAACCAGGGATAGGAAACTCGTAGCTAAAGTAGAGGGAATAACTTAAGAATAGTGACTATTTTTAGGAGGATTTTTTTTATTTTTTACATTTACACATATATTTCACAACATGTAACACAATATATGTACTTTACTACACTACTCTACTACTTAACACTATTTGTAATTTAAACGACAAGTTTTCATGTGAAACTTTTTCTTTTTTGTACTTTCAATAAGTGATTTTATAATCCTTATATCGATAAAAATGCATTTCATTTTAACTAGACCCTGCCAAAGCTATGACCCTATAATTCATAGTATATTTCATTTCACATAAAACTAAAAACTAGAAGAGAGAATATTTTCGTCCAGTGTCTAAGGAGTCTTAATTCGCGTTCCAGATGGTGAATTATATTCGGGCACAGTCGCCGACTTCAGCGGGATGGAGCCCATAATCTACAGAGAACCTCTTCAGACGGAGCCTTACGACTCGATGACGCTCAACGGTAAGCAGGGTTAAATATGCTAAGTGTTAACTTAAAATGTTAAGATGTCTGGTAGATGCTACGAAGATAGGTTAAGGGAGTTGAATTTGTTAGGATATTTGTGATGTTTCATATGTAGACCATTCGTTACTCTTAATGATATCGATAGTATCTTGAAGAATATAATTTTTTCAGACACCTACAACAAATAACACAAAAAAATATCTGATTTATTTTTTGTTATATATGTATCGGCATAACTAATGTTTTGGAACGTTTTCACCGAACTAACTTAAAATTGTTGTAACCTTAAAAAACACGTTACTAAAATAACTGTATGTGAAAAAAAAAGTATAATAAAAACATATAACATATTGCACATCCCTCGTGTACAATTGAACCCCATTAATGTGACAGCAAACAGGTCGTTATTATACTCTACCAATTACGGTAACAAGCCGCTCGATATTATCATCATTATACACTGCGTCAACAACCCCCGTTTTGGTAAGATATTCTTATACGTTTAATATGGGTATTTGTTCACTTGTAAATATATGTATGTTGTAACTAAGAATAATTTGAACAAGAAATTTTATCTCCACATATCTTTCTTAACGGACCTTATAAGACTATCATTATTATTATCAGGAGTCATGGACTTTACTTTAACTTACGAATTAATATCCGATACTTACTATTCCTTAAATCTACGAAACGTTGAAGTTATAACTTTTGGAATGGTACTTACAGTGTTTCTCTAGAAAAATAATGCTAAAGCAACGCAAAACCCCTGGACCTATTATTACGGGACAACAAAAACCTATTACGGTTTTTCTTATAGCAATTTATTTAAAAATTTTATTATGACAATGGTACTTATATCCATTAACTTGTAAATGTACCCATATGTAAGCAGTATGTAGGTATGCGTTGTTTTGTTCGCGTGCAGGCATCATGTCCGGCTGTTTGTCTATTTGGCCGCCATGTCGGTCGATTGCTCTCGAATACGCCTGTCGAACATACATCCGTTTCCTTAATTGAATTTGAATCGTACCGGTGGAATCGCGTTACGTGAGTCATTTTGTTAGGCCCCTAATCAAGTTCGGCGGTAGGTTGTAAGTCAGACTGTGATACCGCTTTATATTAATAAAATAGATTTACACTTACGAGGACATTCTACTTGGGTACTTATGCACGTACAAATTTATTAAATGTTTAATTTTATTTTTTTACATTATCTCACTAGATCATTAGTTTGTATTATTGAATTACAACTTAAAGAATTCGGAAAACGAATCTTGAGCAAATTAGATACTCAACACATACACCTAACATAAAATTTACAAGTATTTAACATATACAAATAATTGAATATCGAATCCCTGGACTAAAAAGCCGAGCTCAAAATCCCTCATATTTTTAAACCATATACAAACCAAGTATGTATGTATATAGCTAGACTTAACAAATGGTTCCATAGTTTAAACCTCTTCAAACCAAGTACGTTTGTAGTTACTCGTACATATCCTTATCATGGTAATCGTTTTAATTCCAGCGCCGGATTTCGTGAACTCGCTCGTTCACGGCAACTACGTTTACTTCTTCTTCAGGGAAACAGCCGTCGAGTACATAAATTGTGGAAAGGTGAGCATGAATGTTTTATCGAGGCCCCCGCGGCCATTACTCGCTGTGCCTGAAAAATTCACAACCGAATTAAGTAGGAATAACTTCCCCACTTTTGGTTGAAGCGTACGAGCTGAGTAATGCAAATGGCTGACGTGCTCACACCTAGTTCCTAGGAAGATGCTGTTTGGAAATTCAAGTGAATTTTGTTACAGAATATTTGTCGGAGAATGTTATTTACCTATATTTGATACACTATGTCATATATAATATAAGATTGTTCAATATTCATTACGAAATACCAGAGAACGTACTCATTTAATTTGAACTGATACATTGTACAATGGAACGTATTGAACAATAGAGTCTATCGAGCGATAGGCTAGCAAATTGTCACCAATATCAATGCACGACCCCGATAGTTTTACTAAAAGCGATCGAGGATATTAAGTATTTCAGTAGCTTCCTTCACCTGGACTAAATATATTTAATTACCTATTATTGTATTAAGGAATAAGAATGTTTTAAACTATTTGTCTCATTCCAGGCTGTATTCTCCCGGGTAGCGAGGGTTTGTCGCGATGATAGAGGCGGCCCTCACAGGTTCAAGCAGCGTTGGACCTCCTTCTTGAAATCGAGACTCAATTGTTCAGTGGCCGGAGACTTCCCCTTCTACTTCAATGAAATACGTAAGTTGACTTTATGAATATTTTATTTTAGTATTATTTCTCAGTCTTCGTCTTAATAAATGTCGTTTATATTTAACAGTCTATTATTAACAATAATCAGTAAAAGGTCAATACTAGCTGAGACTTTATTAGAGATCCAACTATCACACTGCTCTGAATGTCATAAAAGTTTAGCTAAAGATTGTTCAAATATTGCTAACGGACACCTAGGTATGCAATCGTGGTCCAGTCCACCAAAAAAAGATTCAATTACATTAGTGTAAACTTATATATGTATATTTTCCCTTTTAGAATCCACAGCAGAGTTAGTGGAAGGGACATACGGAGGCCTCAATGCACAGCTTGTATACGGCACCTTCACGACTCCACCAAACAGTATATCGGGCAGTGCTGTGTGTGCATTCTCCATGCAAGATATCCTGGACACTTTCGAAGGCACTTTCAAGGAGCAAAGTGCTATCAACTCTAACTGGCTACCTGTTAATAGTGCTAAGGTAAATTTGATCAACAGTAATCAGGATTTGGTAACTTAAATATCTGAGTCTATTCAACCATAAAGTTATAACAAATGGAATAAAGTTTCTTTTCTTTCGTGCAGTAGCAAAATTAGCGCGGCGAATGTGTATGTAGAAAATAAGACATGGTTCACAATCACGACGAGTATTTGTTTTTTTTTAATTAAGAATGCAACTAAACAATTTTTATTTATAAGTACCAAGTATACCAAAGTGACAGTAGAAATGATAGCAATTTTAGGAAATATAAGCTCTACCTTACCTCTATATGAGGAAACAGAAAATAATCAATCATTAAATTTTTTACAGGTACCCGAACCGCGTCCTGGCACATGTCACAACGACTCCAAGCAGTTACCAGACCAAACCCTCAACTTCATCAAAACCCATGCACTGATGGACGAATCTGTACCAGCCTTTTTCGGAGAGCCCATTGTTATAAGAACTAGTTTTCAGTAAGTATTCTTAAAGAGCATGGCACTAGTTCCATGCTAGTCTATGACATAAATAGAATGAAATATCTGTCTTTCTTATCTACCTGTTGTTGAAACAAAAAGACTTTAGGATTGATGAAATCTGTCGGGTGATTGTCTAGTAACCAGACAATCCACATTTTCCATCCATATTTATGTCATCAAAACCGGTATAGTTCCACTAAAACTTGAATCGGATGAAAAGAATGAGAACATATACGAGCATTATTGATTTAGATACATATTCTTGTAAGGAGTGCTTAATTTGTATCATTTCCATAGTTTGATAATAGTTTTACCTTAATTTTATTTTCCTTTACAGTTACCGTTTCACACAAATTGCGGTGGACCCTCAAGTGAAAACTCCAGGCGGCAAGGCTTATGATGTCCTGTTTATCGGCACAGGTATGCCATTCTCAGTCATTTCACATTCACACACGCTTTACGACGATAATTCATTTGGGAGTAGTCAAAGGCTTGAGTGAATATTCTCTTATCGACAAAGCCTTTGGTCACTCAAAATACCATTATTAATAATCCTTAATAATTATATATTGTTATACTATTTTAATTACTAATTACATCACGACCGTCTCAGAAATAGTATGATGTAATCTAATTCACTTTTCACTAGATGAATACATCGCAAACATTAAAATTTGTTTAATTGTATTGTACTATAGAAATTTATCAATTTAACTTGTACTAAAACATACTATATTTATACCTACTTCATTTCAGACAATGGCAAAATAATAAAGGCAATAAATGCTGCATCGTTTGACTCCAACAAACGAGTGATACCAGTGGTCATTGAAGAACTGCAAGCCTTCACGCCTGGGTCCCCAGTAAGGGCTCTCAGGGTTGCCAGAGCCGGACGAGATGCTGCGAGACTCATCGCGGTGTCAGACAAAGCTGTCTTGAGTTTAAGACTGCACCGGTGTTCCAGTGAGAAGATCAGCTCTTGCTCGTAAGTGTTACGTTACTCTTGTATACTGAGGCTGTATAAATAATAGTTATTCTGGAAGGCAAGGTTTAGCAAAAGATGTATGAACATTTAAATTATATAAATAAGGAGTAAATATAATTTCCAATAACAAAGCGCTTACGATGTAAACATAGTCAAGTCCACATGTGTCATGTGTATTTTAAATGTCGGCAAATAACGACATCTCACGGCGTAAAACTAGCAACACCGCGCACCGTTGATGGTGCATTGTATTACACTGAATTCTAATATTTTTTTCGATAAAAAGTGATTTAAACTTCATCTTTTACACACTAGTTCTCCTTATTGTTGATTTCGATAAATAATAATATTCATTATTCGCTCTTACAGGGAATGCGTGGCTCTACAAGATCCCTACTGTGCCTGGGACAAGCAAGCTGGGCGGTGTCGCTCCTACTCGCACGGCGTCAGTCGGTGGCTCGATGAGAACTCCTTTTACCAGAGCGTCAGTACTGGTAGTCATGCCGCATGCCCGCACAGTGAGTATTAAAGTAGTATAGTTTAACCGGTTTTTTAACCTGACCTCTGTCGAATCTTTGAAAAGTCTTTCATTGCCACTTAAACCACATGTTTTAAAGATAGCCAACACACAATGATACATTACACTGTAAAAAGGCACTATTCTGAAAAACTGGTAGCTTTTCTGACCACAGATGTGACGTTTTTCGCATCATATGGAAAAACAGTAGCATTACTAATTATTAACAGTAACAGAATGACGGATATATAAAAGGTTTCCAAAAAATTATATAATATCATGTGTTTTCATTTTAGATAAAGACGCGGGGGCAGTTGGAGGCTTAAGTTCAGGCCTTTTCGACGATGCGCGGAGCGAATCAAAGGGGGAAGTCATCAACATCGTTCAAGATAAGGATGGGAAAGGAAACGGCAATAGCGAAGGCAAGACTAATTAAATTTCATTTCATAGGCTTCATTAATTAATCATTTCTTGATAGCTAGTCAATTTATTTTTTGGGAAAAGGATTTTTTTTGGTTGTACCATGTTAATCGTAACGAAACTCCCGGCTTGTTTTTTTTTTCAATGATAAAGAGATCTAAGCTAGCTAAGCATTTTAGTCTTTAAAGATTCAGTTCATTAAAGTTCATAAGGAACCGATAATAAATTAAAATACAAAACCATATCTCACCATGTATGCAAGAAGAATGCAAGTAGCATGCGAGCTTTATTTGAAACTCTTTTTTATGTTTCTAGGTCCAGAAGTATTCGCAGCTGATCCACCTCCAGCGGCGTATTCCGTAGAAAACCTAGCTCTGGCTGTGGCAGCTGGTGCCCTAGCCGCTTTGGGCGCAGGGTTCGCGGCTGGATACTTCTGTGGCAGACGGTGTAAGAAGGAAGAGGATGATAACATGCCCTATCCGGACACGGAATATGAATATTTTGAACAAAGGCAGAATATTAACAGGTAGGTTTTGTTTACGAAAAGCATTTTGATAAAACTCTATTTTGAAAATGTAGAGACGGGAACTTTATTACTGTTATTTAAAACTTTCTTTTTTAAGCTGATCACGCAACAAAATAAATAAAATAGAAGATTCTGATAAGCGTGAAGTTTTGGGATTTTTTTCTTCATATTAGATTGATAGATACAGTACATTACTTTCTATAGGAATAGAGCCTCCTCTTGAGATTTGTCAAACAATTAACATATTCGCAATTTTTCCAGAATCCAAGCTGAGCCGAAACTTTTACAACACGTAGAAGAAGTGACGTACGCCGAGCCCGTTCTCGCTCCCCAGCCGAAGCCAGCGTCTCCCCGAGCCACTCTCCGCAAGCACCCACCTTACCACCCGCACCACGAGACCTTGTTCCAGTTCCAGCCGGACTCCTACAGACGCGACAACTTCGGAACCCTGCGCTCACATCAGGTCAATGTCAGTTGATCACTTCTCTCTTGTCTATGCTACGTTTCATTTGACGCTTTGCTTTTTCTTTGAATCAGACAATCAATGCTGTTATATTAGTAATTAACTATCACCATCAGTCTAATATGTGTAGTATTAACTAAAAGATCACGAGTCAATCTCTAATTCATGATAACTCTATGGTTATGCAGTGTTGATTACATATCACTTGGCATTCAAACCTGCCGCTTCAAAGCCACGTCTAACCAACTCAACCTCATAACTTTTACTATATGCATGTTAACTAACTCATTTCTCATTGTCTCACTTGCACCTTCCACTAACCACGATCATCCTCATGAACGCCGCCGTTGGAACAGTTAACACAGGTGAATTCGCACCGCAGGGCGACGGCTACCGACGCGGCAATGACAATGGCTTCTCAACGACGCGCTCCGTGAAGAAAGTGTACCTCTGAGAAACAAGCGGGGTGGATGCGCGCGACCAGATGCGGAACATGCATCATAAGCACAACAGTCATCGCCACCACACGTTGGGTAAGTCTAAAGGCAAATTAATGGATTGCAAGATCCGTGTCTTCGATTGTTATTTGTGTATGTCTGATTGTACATGTCTTAGTTCCATACTTTATTTTCTGTACATGGTAAAACCAAACTTTGATAATGATTACGGGGACCATGTGCATATGCTCAGGATAATGCTATTACTATCTGTCTCGTTTTCGTTTCAGAAACATCATGATCAAATGTACTTATTCAGTGTCATAATATAACGATAGAGGGCTAATTATCACCATAGATTCTGACCTTTTGGACCAACCACTTTCGTTAAAGCTTAGATAGCTTGAACTATCAACTCTACAATCATTGTAGTATTGCATTAATGTTTGAAAGTCGATATTCATTGGATGTTTGTTCCGCAGTGTCGCAGCGCAGCAGTGGTTCGGGATCGGGCTCGGCGAGTGGCGGGAGATCGTCTTCGTCGCCGTCGCCGCCATCTTCGTCCCCCTCCCCCTCGGGAGAGAGGCCCCCCACCCCGCCGCCCCCCGCGCCACAGGCCTGCGCCTACATCTACCGCAACTAGCGTGTCACCCCGCCAAAATACAACAGTCTGCCAAGACCAAAAACCAAAGTGCTATGTGACGGACATTAGTTACGCGCACGGACTACTGCCACTTTGTTGACATGTTAATGTTTACGACGTTTCTTTTACCTCAATGGGTTCAAAGTGAGCAAAAGTGTTTGTTTGAAAGTGAATACTCATTAAAGTGCAAGTTTGAACCCCGAAGCGAAAAGCACAACTTGAAGAATGTTTTTCATGGAACCATCCATGTACAGGCTTCGAGCCTCCTTGACCTTTGATAATGGAAATATTAAAATCCAAAATTGTTGTTATAAGCATATATCGTGTATGCGTACAAACAATGAATCTTCCATGAGGGACATACACGAGTGATCCACATTCTAAAAAACTCGCTGCCTATGACAAAACATAACGAGATGTATTTTTTGTAACAAAAGCAGTATATGTAATTAGGAATTAATTTGTAGACTAGCATCTAGCATGTTTAACCATCAATATCATTTCATTTGGATTAATGGTATTTCAACAAAGGCGAATTAATTCAACATCTCATTCTCTATATAGTTTGTACGCAACGCAAACTACTTGTAGACTACCAACTGTAGAGGCATTACCAGATAACGTAAGACCTCTGCTTCAAGGGAATGGAGGAGAAAAAATGCACAATAGTGCTTTATAAAATATAGGCATGAAACATTATAATTAGGGGACATTTGTGTCCCAAGTTTCTAGCGATACTATTAAAGCAGTATAGTTGAAGGTAAAACTAATTACGATAAAAGTTATGCCTACTTATCGTTGTATAAATTGTGTAAAGTTCTGATACTCATTCATTACAAAAGTGCTTCTTATGGATGTAACTAGGTTAGGACTGTCGTTTTGATGATGAATACTGGAAAGTTTGATAGTGTTAGTTTGTACACATGTAGGGGGTAAAGTGATTGCCATTTGCCAATTCAGGATGTTGGTGCGCATACATTGCAGTCCACGACTGTGATTTCAATACACGTTTGTAGGATTGTCATTTTCGAAATTGTGGGCCAAATTATGTCGCAGATACCGATTTTCTTCGTAAGAATACTTAGATGCGCTGTAATTTTGTGTATTCTAGTCTTTTATCAACGCTCATTGTTGACGTTTGGAGAATGTTTGTATTAAAAATGTCAATTGTCTATTTGTAACTAATGAATTTAGTGCCTATGATAGTGGCAGCATTGTTAAAGGTTCGATCAACTTTCTTTCCATTCTGACTGATTTAGCGTGGTCTCTTATCGAAATCATTCTAGTGATCGAAGCTTTTATACATAAAATAAAACTAAATAAAAATATACCGGTTCAGATCGATAATTATATCATGAACAACGCAATCATTGCAGAATGTAAAATCTCTGTAAATGTAGAGCGAAAAAGGACTTAACTTTTCATTCACTTGTTGTTCATCATATACTTATCGATCAGCATCATTAAAATTTGACTGCCTATGAAAAGTAAGCATTTATCAAACTACCCTACATAGTAAAACCAAAGAAAAATAGTTACGTATGTAGTATTTGTTTTAGATGATTTTATTTTTGATGATACTTGGTGTATTTTGATTACTTTAATGGAATGGTTGATTTAATTTTATATGTTAAACGTTATATTTTTATAACTTCTGGACAAATTCTTTTTATACCTTATTTGGTAATAAGTTTTGAGAATCATCATACGTAAGAAATGTTAGTACCTAAATGTAAATAGCGAACCCTGTAATGTAGTCCTTGACAAATAAGTATTTAGTATTAAGCGCAAAATTTTTGACCGCGTTTGTTAAGAAATTGTTTTTTATGATATAACTTATTGTAACGAATAATATAGATGAGAGTGTACAATAACCATTTCCATGTTTAAATTGAACCATCTTTTTGTATTAGTAAGTAAATTTACATTATTCGTGCATAGAACAGCGTTTGTAATTAAGGTGAGGTTATATTAATTTATATAATGATATATGAGATTATATAGAGCGTACCGTAGGCTAATAATAGACAGCTTAATTTTTATTTCTTTAATCAAAGCCTTAGCATTAGAAATTGAAGACTTTATTGAACTAATTATAGTCGCCGGTCGTATTAAAGATGATTGTAGCGACCTATTGAATAATATTGTTAAGATATAGCTCGTTTATAACACGTTAATCTCCAGATATCTACTCATCACATATTGCATCACCTTTCTTATTGAGTTACCGAGGAATAACAATATTAGATCGTAAAGTTATGCATTTTAATGATCTCGTTTAACAGTCTAACCTCTGGACGAGACTACAGTAACTAAAGGAAGTGCCTATGAATACAATTTTCTAGTTTTTATCGACATCCCATCTTCTTGGTAAACCTCCTGCGAAGCCCAAAAGGCTATTAAATGTGCATTTAGTTATCTAGGAAGCTGGTTTACATAGAATGTCAATGAGTAAACAATGCTAGAGTTTTGCCTATCCGCTGCAATTTTGCTCGAATCAGCTTCATAGGCAACCTATAGTAGTTTGTTAAACTAATGACATTGTTTACTTTCTGTATAATAAAGCTAGCACCATACAAATACTAACCACAAGCTATCTCGGGACCCTTTAGTAATGCTTCCGAAGAGTTTCTGCAGACTAAAATTGGGCTCATTCATTTGATAGTTTCAAACATGTGTAAACACAATATCTACCTAAATCTCATTTACCTAATATTACTTCTTCTCATTGACATATAGACTATCCCACATTTTTATATAATTAAGGAACTTCATTAATTGTAAGGATGCATTCTTTTGCTTTTTAGACACTCCATAGTATAAGTAGGATTTTTATAATGCGAGAGCGCAAGGGGCGATGTATAGTTACAGCACATAATCGCAATTAATGAGTGCAATTTCTTTTATCATTATGGACAAATAAACCGCTTAGACCGTTCTTTAAATAATTAAACAAAACAAATTGTAACGTTGACGAAATACCTATTATAATCTAAACAGTAACCTAATGACCAATTCATTTTTCTGCTAAATCCTTGCTTTTACTTTACTTTCCATAGATTTAAATATGTTTTCTGATTTAAATAGCCAAGATCTACGCTGAGTGCCATTTTAATATCTAAAGACGAAAATATACTAGCGAAGGTAATATTTCAAGAACGGTCTGAGTTGAAGTAAGTTGAAAATCTGTCCATAATGCAAGACTCATATGTTTTCTATAGTTACATTAAGTTATAAATTTGTCATGATAATTTGAATTGCTAAATCGGTTTAGCGGAAATATAATGTATTCCTTTTCTTTAGTAAATAAAATTATTGAAACTTTGTAGTTTGTTTTTTATTTCGTAAACGTATTTTTCCCTCCAAAACTGTAACTCAGTGTAAAATACACATACCAATCAACAAAACATTATATCAGTAACACGTAATAGAGTCAATTTAACAGCTTCATTCATTGCTGTGTTTCTACACTCATAAATTTCATGTCTCAAATCGTTGATAGATAGTGTAGTAACTAAGTAGCGGTTGTATAAATCCCTGTCTTCTTTATACACCAATTACGATATACCGAGAAAATTTTAAACTGCATACATTTGGGTCACACCCGCTACACATACAAGTTTGCAACATAACAAAAATTTATGACTAAATAAGTATGTCCTGTCGCTAACAAATGGAAACCACGCTAGAGATCGCGCCACATAAGGTGGCAGATGGAGGCGTCGCCACAGTTACGTAATTCAGTGTTGCCAGTAAACACGCCAAAACTAGCACTCACTGTGCCATACAGCTCGATACATTATATGTAGGTTTCATTTGTAACGGTCTTTGGTTGCAGAGCTATAAACTCAAATAAAACAAATTAATATATCAAAGTCAAAAGTTAAAATATTTTTAATTCAAAATATCATAAGCTCTCTTTGAAAGTTATCTCATGATCTAAGTATAAATTAAAAAACTATATATTGACAAAAGGAATATATATGAGTGAAGTGGAAGGGCGGTTACGTAGGGGCCGGCCTAATAAGACATTATAACAGTCAGATAGACGCTATATTTAAGAAAGGTGACGTTAGTAGTACCTATAACCGCCGAGAGTGTATGAGAGGATGTATGAATGTCAATGAAGCGAAAGTGGTCTGTCAGGATCGGGACAAATGGGGATTCGTGATCTCTGCCTACCCCTCTACAGGGAATCAGGCGTGATGTGCATGTATGTATGTCAAAAAACTATTTCAAACATGGCACTGAGCATTGTCTTTACATATTTTTTACCGAGGTTAGTTCAGCGGAGACCCTAGCTTGGAGAAGAACTAACAAGAAACTCCGGAAATCAATTTATTTTAATCACCTTTAACAAACATTACAAAGAAAGTGAGCAAAAAACACAACGCTGGTATTACTGAATTTACCTCTTATAAAAAATAACACGCAATGGCGGAAAGGTCAAATTTAGTTCCAAGTTTGCTGTCTGCCAACTTATGTGGCGCGATCTATAACTCCATATTTTTTGGAAACGGTGTGACGTATTTATTTACTTACTACCCGTTCTTCTCGTTTAAGGGATCACAAATTTACTCACATTTAAAGAGAACCATATAATTTTACATGTTCGATGGTAACTTATATTGTCTTGTTCTTCAGGGGTTTTATATGAGAAAATATAAAATTTCATTTTCCTGAAAATAAGACAGGTGTCCTGCAAGCGTTTGCGCTTTTTTCTGTTATTCACGCCTTCGGTAATAATGTTACAAAATTGTCACACAACACGAATTTCATTTCTTTTCGTAACAGAGCCTAAAATTTTATATAACATTTTGATAGACTGATTGGTTATCGTTTTGACGAATTCGTAATATGGCCTAAGACAACTTCAGATACTAAGAGAAACTACTGATTTATATATACCTATATCTATAGCTATCCAGCCCAAAAACAGGTGCGAAATCACAGGAAGAACAATAATTCAAACACATCATTCTTTCTAAACATTAATCCTTATAACTTTTTACTACAAATTTTAACATTGAATCAAAATCTCTTGGTCCAGTGTAATCTGCAATTTTCTCGCCATTCTTGAAGAGTACAAAAGCAGGCACAGTGAACACTTTTGAGACATCAGCTACATACCCATTCTCTGCTCCGTCAACAGCGATGATCTTGACAGGATCTCCAGCATCCTTCATCGCAGTAGCCAGCCTGCTAAAACCAGGTTTCATCGTTGAGCAGATGCCGCACCAAGATGCGTAAATCATCACAAAAGTCGGTCTTGACGACGCAATGATATCATCGAAGTTGGCATCATTGGCAATTTCTACATTCGCTCCAAAACCTGATTCAGCACTCGATTTCAGATTGAATGAACATATTTTTCCTGGAAACGTGTTTTTTCGGATAGAAGTTTTATTTATCACTTTATGAATTATATTTTCAAGTTTTATTTGAAAGTAGTGAAATATCTGAACATATTTGGTCACGGGTTTGATGTTGTTTCGTTCAGCAACTAAATCACATTTTGAGTATAGAATGAAAGAATTACTAATACTCCGGTAGTTTTTAATCGTCATTTCATTAAAATGAACTGATTTTTTCACCCTGAAACTAAGAAGAGGGTCAATTCTCAAGTTATTAAAATGACGATGTTTGTCTTTTCTGGAGCTCAGAAAATATGTACTGATATTCATTGATGAAAATATACTTGCAGAAGCATAGTGAGTTCCTGGATACACTATTATTCGCCCTATTTTTATCATTTTATAATATAAATGAAAAATAACGGAAAATAAGAAATATTTCTAACAATCAATTCTTTTTACAATATTTTGGTTGTCATTAGGATATTTGTTATAGAGTACCCGCCACATAAGGTGGCAGTAGCCAAACTTGGAACTAAATTTGACGTTTCCGCCATTGCGTGTTATTTTGTATGAAAGGTAAATTTAGTATTACCAGCGTTGTGTTTTTTGCCCACTCTTTGTAATTTTTATGTTTGTTAAGGGTGATTATAATAAATTGATTTCTGGAGTTTCTTGTTAGTTCTTCTCCAAGGGTCTCCGCTGAACTTCTTCTTCTCAATCGTTACGCTCTTATCAGAGCGGTCGTGGTCTTCATGACGTGGCATCTTGAGCAGCCGAAATGGTTGGTGAACTAACCTCGGTAAAAATATGTAAAGACAATGCTCAGTGCCATGTTTGAAATAGTTTTTTTTACATACATACATACACATCACGCCTGATTCCCTGTAGAGGGGTAGGCAGAGATCACGGATCCCCATTTGTCCCGATCCTGACAGACCACTTTCGCTTCATTGACATTCATACATTCTCTAATACACTCTCGGCGGTTATAGGTACTCCTAACGTCACCTTTTTTCAATATAGCGTCTATCTGACTGTTACATATATGTCTTATTAGGCCGGCCCCTACGTAACCGCCCTTCCACTTCACTCATATATATTCCTTTTGTCAATATATAGTTTTTTTAATTTGTACTTAGATCATAAAATAACTTTCAAAGAGAGCTTATGATAGGGCCTATTTTGAATAAAAATATTTTGACTTTTGACTTTGGTATATTAATTTGTTTTATTTGAGTTTATAGCTCTGCAACCAAAGATCGTTACAAATGAAACCTCAATATAATGTATCGAGCCGTATGGCACAGTGAGTGCTAGTTTTGGCGTGTTTACTGGCAACACTGGATTACGCGACTGTGGCGACGCCTCCAACTGCCACCTTATGTGGCGGGTACTCTACAGTATAATCTCTACAAAGATGTTAAATGGGCATGGATATAACTAAGCATAATATTATGGTTGACGATATCAACGCTTTTCATTATCTACATGAAGTTTCATTCACTACATGAAGTACAGTGGTTTTAGGGAGGACGTAAAATGATCTTACCAAAGTAACAAAATATAAACCACCATAAACAAAAATAGCGTTAAAAAAATAAAAAAGTATAAGAAAAAAACTTTGTAAATGATTTAGAAAGGTAGTTTAATTGAAATATTAGTATAAAATGATAATTTAATTCAAAAATCATGTTGGGTCACGCCTTTATAGCTCAAAGTTACTTCATTATGAAGGATTTGATCGCTACTCATAGATTTGCCCTTTTATTTGACTAAATTAAAATTAGATCATCAAATAATATCTTTATCATACATAAATCATTTACTTATAATTTATTGGGTCAATGAATTTTATTGTTATGAGTCATTGTAACTCTTGCAATAGGCAAAAACTTCTTGCCAATTGTTTTGTCTTCGGTGCAATTTATTGGTAGTATTGAATTGATTCATATTTGTTGTGTATATTATTGCAGAACTTGTTGTGGTTAATTGGTTATGTTATGTATGAAACATGCTATTAATTTGGGTTATCTGTTATATACTATTTTAGCAGTATACCAAATTCTTGAGAACAATATAATTTTAATGGAACTGTAAAAAAGGAGTACAATAAAAGTTGGATAATGGATAATCAATTTGCATGCAATTTTAAAGAAGTTACTATAGATGAGATAGGACTACAAGGTTTGGAAGGTATTACTCTGGATTATTTATGGAAAAGAATTGAGAAAAGACTTTCCATTAAAGTAGGACTTAATTTTAAACAGCGTATTTGGAAATGCATACTGGCCAATGATTCAATAACATTCTATAAACTACCTGAAGAACGGCCAGCTTTAGACATCACTGATCGTTTTGATATTGTGGACTCTGTTAGCGGCTATCTTGCTGAACCTGTAAGTATATTATTAATGAAATAACTACTATCTTAGTGATTAAACTTTTACTTTTATTTATCTTTAATGTTATACTTGGTATACGATCTCCATTATATTATGTCTTTCTTCAATTGATATTATTAATATATAATCGAACTAAATGATACCTAAATAAAGAAAACACACCTTTATTTCAGGCTGAACCAGTAGATGGTGACTATGTATATAAACCAATTGAAAAAGAGTATGGTTCGTGTGAACATTATGACAGTCGAGTTAGACTGAACAAGGATGGGCTTACTTTAGAAAAAGTCATGGAAGAATATGGCAATTCCTTTGTTATGGTGGCTTCCTTGGATGTTCGTAGGAGATCCTTAGCCCCACAAGCTGCAAAACACACCTTAGAAAACCTACCAATAGTTGTGGTGTGTCTTTTAGAGTTGATTGGTAGATCTAGAGAGAATGTGAGTATCTTAAGTACATATTTATTTTATTCAACAGTACATGCATGAACATGATGAAGTAGTAATAATGTTGTATAATTTAAATCTATTCTAAACTTATTAAAATTTATGACTAACATTAGAAAAACTATGCCGACATAATCTATAATATTGTATGCCAGATAGAATATAAAAAAAAAAAATGAGAACAACTATATACAATGTGTTATAAAGCAAAGATTATTGTATTAAATTATAAATACATTAAATAATTATATCAACCAACACTACAGTCATAATTTATTTATTATTCTTTCAGGGACAAATGACTCATGGGAAGTCAAATGTAGTTAAGATCAATAGTGATCCAAAGATAATATTCTATCATAGAAAACAACTACAGTGCTTAGGTTTGGTGAACCGGACATGCCTAACGCAGGTGACAGGCAAAAAAGCAACTCAATGTATGTTGTTAAGATTGAAAAGGTTCCATCAACCGCTTATGTACACTATGCCTAAATGGGGCCAAATGTTTGATATAGCTACACATTTGAAGCAAAATAATTTCCAGGATAACATTCGCAACTTACATAAGCAGAAACTTGTAAGCTCACTACGACAAAAGAGGTTTTATAAAATGTTTGATGTGGTAAGTATTTTATTATATATTTATTTATATTTATATCAATTTATTTAGAAATATTTTTGAAGGTTTCGTCTTTAATTGCAATGTATGATACATCAAAGGAGCATTAAGCTAAATCAATTAATTTAATTGCAATAAATATTATTGGAGCTCTCAAATCTTTAATAGATTTCTGTTTTGAATTATATACATACATACACATCACGCCTGATTCCCTGTAGAAATAATAAATGAATTAAATACATGTTGTTATTTTAATATGCTGCATGTTTTAAATAATCATTGGTCTTAGCTATATACGCTTAAACTCTACTAATGTATCAGTATATTAAATAGAGAAAATAATATATCATGTGACTTCAATTTAATCTCTTGTTTTTTTATTACAAACATAAATATGCTTCTTGACAAATCTAAGAAGATAGATAATTATTGCATTTTCATTACATCAATTGCATTTTGCTTTCCAGTCCAAAGATATTGAACCAAATAAACGAACAGACCCATCAGATATACAAGTATCATGGAAGGAGAACTATAATTCTGACAGCTCGGACGATGAGATACAAGAGACCACCTCAGTCAAGTGCCAGTACAAAGTCAATGTTAACCTATTCAGACAAGCGTATCAACGGATATTAGACGCGGATACAAAAGGTCTATCGCAGTTAGAACTGAGCCAAGTGTTAGGCGTTGATTTTTATACTGGACGACTGATAATAAAGGCTTTTAAGAAGTCGAATATTGTAAGAGAAATTATAGAAGATAAAGGGAGGCAGAAAATTGGCAGGTTAGTATTGATTTACTTACTTTTAACATACTTAGAAACATCTATAAATTAATGTAAATATGGAGGGTTGTCAAATATGAGGGCTTCAAGTGTTAAAGATAATAGGTATTTATTTCTCTGAAAAGATGGAAAGGTTCATGTAATGTCATTGTAACAGGATTGATACTTTATGTAACTTCTACATAAAAAACAAAAACTTTGTTGAATAAATTCTGTAGCTTTACCTTTTTAATCAATATTATTAATTTCTAAAACACTCAGTACATGTAGAATGTTACAAGCTTATTGCTGAAACAAAGTATAAAAATAACAATCTTTTTCTAGGTTCATCGCACTTGCTGCTAAGGGAATCATCGACCCAGCTTACACAACAGAGAAAAACAAAGTTATTCAAAACTTACAAGATATAAAAACTAGCCATGGTTCTAAAAAACGACGAAAATCTGAGAACTCTGAGGTGATTGCAGCGAAACGGCAAAAAACAGACAAAGATGACGAAAGTGTGGTTACAGAAGTTAAGATTGACCAATACACTAAAAAATGTTTTAAGGAATGGCTCAATGCTAAAAGATCACCTAGCTTAAGACAACTAAAATTCGTAAATGGCATCATTGATATGTTGAAGAGTAAATCAGTTGTCAGTGGTTATCAAGTCCTAAATGGTAATGTTAGTGAAACTATAAAGGAACCCCGTATGGACTCAAAGAATTTCATACAATTCGTACAAAGAATGGCTGCAGCGGGACTGGTAAAGATACTAAACATGGAATGGCCGAACCAGAGAAAGCCAGTCTCACTCATCTGTGATCCGAAAATCACTGTAGACGATAATGTACTGAAAGCAACGTGTAATGAGTTGCTATTCTGCGCCCAAAAACCCAACACTTCCTTAACACCATTGCCTAAAGAAGAAAATATTAGTGCTACTAATGCTACTAACCCTGTTGTGTACAGACGATATTTAAGAGTATGGAAACTTCACGAATTCATAACGCAACTCATTCTTTTCGAAGATGTAACTTTAGAGAACTTACCAAATGGTTTCATAACTTTAGCTACGTTGATGCCCGAAATGACTGTCTCTTTTCTAATTGCCCATATTGGCTTCCACAACTATTTAGAAGTAAAGGACATCACGTTTACTGAAGAATTGCTGAATTGTAAACTCCGAGACGCACCTCTTGATGTCTATAATACAATATTGAAGTCTAAAAGTATTATGGAGTTCCTAAAATACAGTTTGCAGGCCCTTGTCACAATGGGTTTGTTGCAGGCGTGTGTCAAAGAGGCTTATATGCGCGGTGCTCTGTACAAGTACATGTATTATGTCAATCGAAAAGCCAAATTGATTGACACTTCAGGCTCGTGGCCTCGAGAAGATGCAGATCTAAAGGAGCTAGAACTTAACTTCACATTTGAGTCCCCTGAAGACGTTCAAAGATATTGGCAGACATTGCAAAAGATAGCACTGATGACGAAAACCCCTACGCTGTCAAAGAAACCAGATGTTTACGAAATACCTGAACGATCAGCTGATGAAGTTCTCAAGTACGATGATGGGACTATTTACGGTGACGGCAAAGGTCCCTGCGGCCAACACTCTTACTATACGTTTAACGCATCACTTCAATGGCGTCCCACAACCCTCAGTGACATAGTTAGACAAACCAGCTTCAGAAAAATTCGGGTGAAAACCAAAAAAGTGATCGGAGTGAAGAGAAAAGCAAACTCCAAACAAAAAGGCAAAGGATTATCCAAAAAAACCGTACAGAAACCTAAGCAATCAGTGAAAACATGTCATCGCAAGACATGGTCCAAAAATGAAGATGACGTTCTCTTATTGCTTAAGGCTATGCTCATTATTGCCGATTCAAGAGATAAGAACTTCCAACTAGCCTACAAACAGGTCATGAAAGACTTAATTAGTATTTTTGATCCTAACAAAGCGGTGATCGACTGTTTACGCAGATATACAATTCTAGAGAATAATTCATCACTTTCTTATAAAAGGCAGGCGTTGATAGAACAGTTCAATAGCAGATATGACCTAGTAAAGTCCTTTAAAGATCGTTTCAACTTCAAGAAACAGTCAGGACAGAAACAAATTTTAGACATGCGTCTTGGCATACTTGAATTAGTTTTCGTTCTAATATTATTATTCAAAAACGAAGATGGACAGAAAACAGTGCCGTGCGCCGCTTCGTCTTTAGAAGAATTCCATAACAAATATGACGTTATTATCACTAATCCAAACCCAGATAACTTATCACTCCCAACAGAACTCCTCAAAGAAACAATGCTAATGTGTTTCTATCTCAAATCTAAAAACTACGATCTCGATTTAGGCATGATAACTGAGCTAGTGAACTTCATGAATGAATTCGAGGAAGACGACTTGCGTATTGCTTTTCTTAGCTTAAGACAAGCTCTGAAATTCACGAACAAGAATACCCCTTTAACAAAACAAGATTCTATAGACAACCTACAGTTGTTCAAGCCGAAAGAAAGGGTCAATGCTTACAAGCTCAGTACTACTTTCTACCGTTTTATGACGAATAAATTCAACGACGATTTTGCAGCAGAATTGATGGATATTTTAGAGAATGGTCTACCAAGCTCTTTGGCCAGTTACGGAGCTGCTAATTGTGTTCTTTTAGAACTTAGTAGTATGGATTTAGTAGATATATATTCCGCTAAACAACTAGAAATTAAAACGGTAGGATTCTTGAAAGAACAGAAGTTTGAAAATGATAATAATAAGTTTAAGTTGTCTGCTGGTTTGGTTGGGTGGAAGAAGAAGGTGGATTTTGATTCGTTCATGGATCTGTTCCAATGGAGCGAGAGTGAAATAGCAGATATTGTACACTCAATTAGAAGGTAATTATCAAATAACTCAACTATTTCACATACCGTACCATTTACCAATAACATCTATACTTCCAAATGTCACAGGTCCAAATGAACAAATCTCTCCAGTCTCTCATTCATTAACCTTCGCCTAAATGCTCTTCTATTAGTAGCATTACGAATACTTAAGTAAATATTTAAATTTGATGTTTATTATATCCACCGGTTTTCCCGACCCTCCTTGGTTTTAAAATTTTCTATCGGATCATTGTTTCTTATTTCCTTATCCATAAATCATCTTGTAATATTTTCGTTATTTTATTTTTCAGAGAATCTTTGGTGGACCAAGCATCAGCAAATAAAAGTTATCCGAAAGATGATAAAATTATAGAAATTCTACTAGAGAAAAAGGAAGTGGGTGTAACTTTTGAAGAGTTATTGGTAAGCTTTGTTTATAACTTATATTAATATTGATTTTTTTATGTAAATAGAAGTTCTTTTCGAATTGAAGTCAATGAATGATCAAAGGTTACTGGGCAACTTACTATGAAAACTATACCCACGGCCTACAGAGACAAAATTGGTATGGATGTTTAGATAAACGTCCCTAGTTTACGAATATATATGTCGCATCAATGTAGAGTATGGGAATCTGCCCAAAAATTGAAAAAAATAAATGTAAGTGATATACGGTAATGATAAGACATTTTCGACTATTTCCATTGAATTGATAGGTAATGAACTATTACGATAGGAATAATCTGATGCATTTTTAAATCAAACAAATGTGTGTTTAAATCAAACAGTTTATATTCAAAATAATCTATGTCAACAGGCACAATAGTGTTGTCCAAGAACATGGCTGGCGCATCTATTTGTTCTTGGTGTTTGCCCCAGCGTTAATGATCGCTGCAGTGATTCGGAAATCCGCCATCATATTAGGCAAAGAAACATTAAAATATGTGTGTCGGAATAGCTTATAATCTTTTTTGAAACGACCGTTCATTGTCTCGACAACCCACCGGCACATTGTTATAAGTCTAGACTTGTTCGCATCTTCGGTTGTAAGTTGCTCTCCTCTAGATCTGGATGGTGGCATCTGAGGATTATAGCCAAATTCTTGAATAGAGGAAATTGAGTCCCGAAAGCCAATAGTTCAATTTCAATAGTTGTATTTCAGACCAACCCCGCGGTTTTTTTTTAACATCACAAAATGAAATATAGGCTAGCCCTCAATAATTTACCAATATTTTCATTTTTGTAGCAAATATTTCGAAAACCGGGTCAGATTATGCCCAATAACCTTTAACAACATTATGTACACTAAGTTTCTTGAATGAAGTAACAGCTATCCATTGAAATATACTAGAATTTTTTATATGAATTTCTTGATTTTACGCCCATTGCTCCAAAATAACAGTTCCTACAACTTATATTTCATTGTATTTCAGGATACGACCGGCCTATCTGTACCATTACTCAATGAAAAACTACAAAAACTGGAATCCGACCATTATGCCAAGCAAGTTGGCTTCAAAGAAAACAGATTCGTTTTACTAGAATATGCTGCTACATGGTGTATGAAGACTAAAACCAAGAGTTTCATCCCCATGTCTTATCTAACTCCTGAAGCGGAAGTGAATTTGGAAATTGTGGCCCAAATATGCGAATTCATCTTGCAAAAAATGATTGATTCTCCCGGCATGTCTATTGCAATGATATCCAAAGAGTCTGTTTATTTTTCACCAAGGGCAATACAGCAATGTTCGGCTTTTCTTTTCAAAGCTGGCTGCGTGGACTTAAGGCTGTTGAGAAAGTCGGAAACTGACTTGTTTTCTGAAGAACAAGCTTATGAGTTTGAGAGTTACGTTAAATATGCGAGTCCAGAATGGTTATATGTTTTTCCTGTAAATAATATGACTGTAAAGTATTTATGTTTCAAGAAATGTTTGTTAGGAGTAAGTTAACTTAGACGATTTAGTGTCCAGATATTTTTAATTGCTGTTAAAATCTTTGATTATATAGTGTAAATAAGTAGTGTACATATTAAATTTTTTTTTTAATTGGCGCAAAACTGATATTAGCTGTTACTAATAACGATAATCTCGCGTATGTTACCAAAGCAATCGTTATTTTGTTTGTACTGCAGATTAAGTTTGTTTCGCACCTCAATACAAGATGGCAGTGTTATTTTAAATAATTTTTTGGAATGATTTTAATTCTCCTTGCTATACTTTTATATTGTGTTGTATGATTGATAATAATAATAAAAAAATCACGTAGTAGTATGTACTTTGTTTTCTTCCCATCAAATCACATTTTTCACAGCAAACAAGTTGAACATCATCTTTGTATTTCCCCTCATTACCTTTTTTCCATATCTTCTGATACTTTGTCAAAGTGACAAACATTCTCAATTGCTCGTTTTAAAAAGCTATGATTAGATCCGTGCGCTGTTACATGGTAAGTCCACAGAGCGTTGTGTAAAGTGGATTTCCCGTCGCAGGCAACTTGGGCGTGCTCTATGCAATGGCATAAGACAGCATACTGTTTCGTGCACCATACCATATATTATTGTTGATCTTAATTATAACATCACACGACGGAATTCATATACATTGACATCTTTTTATCGCTTTCGCGGTGGACAAAACCTTGCAGACATGATAGTATCCCTAAATATAAAATATTGTCATGATAACTTAGGAAACATTGATGTGTTGCTCAATAGTGTTATAGTTGCCAGACATAAAACAATAAATCCGAATATAAAAACAAAACCAAGAAGATTCTATGCAACTTAAAGTTTCTAAATCTTCATTTTACAACGTTATGCAGAAGTGCATCACAAATTAAATGTAAATGGACTAAAGTTATCTATTTTAATTTTGATTATTGTTATAGCAATAATATTTAATTTCCATTGTCAATACTTGCATTATCCCAAGCTGTGAAAAGCTCACATTATCCTATGATGGAGAGCATCGATCGATTGTTGATATTTGTCTATGGAAATTGTTAAATATGACAGTTTATCTGTCAAAAGTTCTTCGCCATTTTTAATTAGAAGTGGTGTGAAGGGACTGTCCGTAGTGGATTTTGTAAGATTGTCAGGCTGGCGGGCGAGGATAATTTTCTACAAAGTGTGTCATTCATTATTTAATTTATTTAGCTGAAATAATTTCATCTAAGCTTAGAGTAATATTGTGGTTTTATTTGTTACTAACGTTTTATGTAGTGCTATTACCCACCTTACCAGTAAAATTGCTCGCTGGTGTGTCGCTTTGGCTAATTCGATGACTATGTTATTGGAGTGTTAATCTAACGTGCCATCGCATATTTGCGCCGACCGAGTGGTGTACTAGCGAGAAGGCAAGCTGACGCGGGCAGAGATGAGCAGGACACCAAGCGGACGAATACAAGTCCCAGATGACCTCAGAGAACTTCTTTTGGAGTTTACAATCAGCTACCTCTTGGAGCAGCCGGGTGACGTGATTAATTACGCGGTGGAGTTCTTCACGAGGTTACAGAACAACCGCACCACCACCATAGTTAAAGGTCCCACGGCAGGCACGCCCGATGAGTCCATAATATCAGACGAAGAAGGTACTTTCTTGTTCATACTCTCATACATTCTCATATCCTAGCCGTAAACAAGGTGGGTTATTAGATAGTGGTTGCATAAATTGTGTCTATAGAGCTGTAGGCTAATTAATTCCAAGAGACTGAGCATTATACCTTCATATGAATAGATACACTAATACCTATGATGCTATTGCAGCCCAGTTTTTGTAGCGTTAGAGTATATTTTCTCATTTAATGCACATTTTAGAGTATAGTTAGCTGATTGTATCATCACTATGTCTAATTGACTATGAAGGTAAATATATTGATCTGCATGGAGTTATGAGTGAGTTAAGAGTGCCAGGCTTCATGAGATAACAAATTCTCAACTACTTAGTTATTAAGAGTCTGAGTATGCAGTGAAAATAAGCAATTTTGATTTTTTACTAAACTTAACAGTAATATTTAAAATCAATTAATTTTCAGGAAATGGGTTTCAATGTTAATACATTTCTCAAAATGAGATGTCTGAGCAAATTTTCAATAGAATTTCACCCCCAAATCAGTCAAAACTTTGGCTTTGTAAAAAAAAGTTCTAATGCTTTTGCTTCATAAGACTAACATTTGTTAAATAGGTAGCAAAGAGATAATTTGTGGTAACATAACTAGCAATAGAAAATTGATTTTATTTGTATTATATTACATTATTTTAAATGCCACTTATTTTAATCTAAGTAAGTAATAATATTTTAGCTAGAATTTCTACATTAACATGTCGCTGCTTTAAAACTAAACTGAAGAAACTCGAAAAACATTTCATCTCAAAAAGATTAAATAATAAGTACATAAAACATATTAAGTTAATAAAAAGATAAAAAATGTATTTATATTTAATCATTTTTTTAAATTATATGCAATTTAATGTCAAAAATATATCAACTATATTATAAAACAAAGTTTTTTGCAAGATAGTGTTTTTTGAGTTTCTTCAGTTTAGTTTTAAAGCAGCGATGTATACATAAACATTATTCTATTAGACTAAGAGATTCTGATAAAAGTGCGATTTCAAGTTACCAATGGCCATTTCAAGACGCCCCTGAATTTGTATTGAGTGCTGCAGCTAGTAAAGTACAATAACTCTCTTAGTTACAATAATGCATCACCAATTTACAGTATTGCTGTGTGCACTTATCTATTTATAATAAAAAAATACTATTCTTAGCGTTAATACAGTTGTAGGCACAAAGATTCAATGTTTGGCAAATTGCCACATGTACTCAAATACATGAAAACTATTTTCATTAATATAATTTTGATTGCAGGAAACTGTTCCTATAATCTGCCAAGTTATTTTACTTATTTATTATACTTATTTAAAAATTGAGTTTATCTTTGTCATGAACTAAATTATGTTTAAATAATAAAAACTCTGTTCAATCCTTCATACTAATATACTACTTAGGTGTTAGCTACAATAGTTATGAACTTTCGGTTCATATCTTCATAAAATTTGATCTGAAATATTCAATAACTTTGAGTACTTCAATATACATACATACTCGCTTACCAAACATTGTGTCATTGCATCATTATTAGCAATTAAAATTATTATTTAGCTAATATTAAATTAAATAATGCCTACATTCTTATCTAAAGTGTGAGTAAAAAGTAGACTATCACTAAAATCAAAGCCATCTGGCAAACAACTTGTTCTCCGGACATTTATGCCTATGCGGGTTAAACAATCTGGACCATAAATATTATTTCTTGCCTTTGTTGTGTTGAGACAGGCTCACACTTTCATAATTATAGTTTTATGAAACATATCCAAGCAATAACATGGATGTGATTAATTGCCTGTTAAAATAGATTTCATGGGTAGGCACGGAAGCATAAAAATGAATGTAGGTTAACACTAGTGTCTAGGAACAAAAGCAGAAGTATGATTTATTTCAGGTTGCAAAACTGAAGGTAAATAAATAATAATATGTTCTTTATGAAATAAATAATTATTTTTTCGTTGTACAAACGATAAAAAGTAATGGATGAATTTGACTGTTTCGTCAAAGTAACTGACGACGTAAATATTACGTAAATCGAATAATGAGAGTAATTCCAAAACAAATGCGGTTTCATCTCATTTCTACAGTATCCACTTCTCAGGTGTTAAAAAGACCTTGGCATGTTCGCGTCACAAATCCACGGTCTATTGTTGCAATGCAAACATTAGACGAGTGTAAGCCGTAATTATAGTTCACTAGTTGAGCCGTGCTAAACGCTAGTAATAATAAAATGAATTATCGACATACACCGTGCGTATTTTTTCAATATTTTCACAGTTTGCTCAGATGTCCTACAAAGTCACGTCTTCTTATTTTGTTTACTATAAAGTAGGTACTAAAAATGTAGTCCCGTGCTAGCGGAACGTAAATAGAATGAAAATTAGCTGCCGTTGTGCCCAGCATGTCGTAGGAGGCAACTTAGGATAAATAAATGTAATGAAAACTAAATGGCTATAAACATCAAATATCTTTTTATGGTAATCACTATTGCAGTATGTACAAACAAAACTTTTTAGAATTGAAAAGACAAATGTGTGGGCGTTTACATGCTAATGAAGTTGTGTTAGGTTGACGTCACTTATCCCGTCAAAGGAGCCGTTTCAATTAGTTAAAAGCAACCGGGCACTACCCCCTGGTACCCTTGATAAAAGTAACTAATTAATGATTTCGTAAAACAGTTCTGCTTTCGCCCGTTCCTGTGGCGGTTGTATAACAAATTTTCACAACATCCAACACACAGAATAGTCGTTAACTTGAGGGTTATTTTATCGCCAATTTTATGTCAGCAAACGGTTTGTAACAATTGTATGTTTTGAGGCAGCCTTTTTATTGCTAGCGTGTCCGTCCTTGCTGTAATGTAAAATACATTTGAATACATTATGCGTTGACATGTGTTTTTGTGGTTGTGCAGAGCCGCCGGTGGCGCGCTTCAACAACCGCCGCAAGTCGGTGTTCGCGGAGACCTATGACCCGGAGGAAGATGACTCGGACGAGGGCGCTCCGGCCGTGTTCCCCAAGTCCGACGTCCAGAGGACCCGGCTGGCGGAGGCCGTGAGGGGAATCCTGCTGTTCCGCTCCCTCGACGCCCAGCAAATGCAACAGGTACGCAATTTCGTATTAGTTTCGTAGTCAATTCTTAGTAGTATAAGTAGATGACGTGAATCAGTTGCTTTGTACATACATACATACATACATCTAAAAGCAAAGCATAGTTCTTTAAGCACTCTAGAAAGTTTCAAAGGTAAATCTTCAACTAGTAACATAAAAAAGTGATTTTCATATAGATTTTTCATTTAACTCCCCTTGATTTTTTTCTATTTGGTAAAGAAAATTCGTCTCCTATAGATTAGTAAGTAGTAGTAGTACAAATTCTTTAATTATGTCGTAAAATTAAGGTATAACTAGCAGGCGTTACTAGCCTGAGCAAGTCTTCACTGGTTACTGTAAATTATTGACTCGAACAGGCAAGAATATAATCAGAGGAAAAGATTAGAAATAAGGCGCATTGCATTGGCTATGAAATTAGTCTAAACAATGCGCTTGAAGGTTGTTTCACCGGCACGATAAGAAATTAGGTGGAACGCCACTACTTTAATATTAAACAATAACGAGTTATTTGGGTCTCGTGACCTAATTTTAACGTTTTCTCATTGCTTCTCTGTTTTAAGGACTAAACATGGAATACCTAGAAATACACTGAATACTTGTGAATGGGTTTTCTCTAATTTTGTTTGTTACAAAAACTGTCACTCGCTAATATCTATAACTGTCTTATACGAATAGTAGTAACTTTAGTAGATGTTACGTGGATCACAGGGAAAGGTTAGCAATAGAGAAAGGGTTTCGCTCTGTTTATTTAGGATGGGTACAAAGGACTCTGTTTTAATTAGTCTATGTGCTATTTTTGTTAAGCACACTTTTATATCCGCCTTTCTGTAATGTCTAAAGACAAGTGTGGTAGATATTCAAAACGACTCATTCCCATTGCTAATTAGGTAACTTGTAGGGTGAATTATACATGATATGTGAAGTAGAACACAGCACAGCTTATCAGAATACGTAAGTCATGGCTTTATATGGCTGACTAATCTGTGTACTCAGCTTATCGGGCACGAACTGAGATGTTTACATACATTTTAAACTTCACCACAGAGCCAAGGATACTTTCTATTGACTCTCTTAGTCATACTTATCTATTTTTATTATTTAGAGGCTACTGGTGTGTGACACTTGAAGACTGCACTTATAATTATTATGATAACTATATATATAGTCTTAAAAAAATATCTTATTAAATATGATTAAAAATTATATTATTATATTATCATCTCGACATAACCTCTTGGGAAAGTAGAGCCGTTAATATATGTATAGAATAAAACATCGATGAAATTGGTAAAATTGTTAGCTTGCTCAGCTAAGTCTCGAATCTCCATCAGCTTGAGAATTATCTAACATCGTCTCATAGGAATAGGTGCTATTGCTATTGAATGATGCACGAGAGCACTGCTAACGTCGACCTACGCAAAATTGTTATGTCCCCAATCACACTAATCGTTGGCCTAATTCCAAATCCGAACTGTATTTAGTATGGATACTATAGTAAAAATAGCACTTACAATAAAAATGATAAACGGTTTATCCAAGAAAATCATGCTTCGTATCAGAGTTTATCTGACTTCGTAAGTAAATGTACAGAATATGTATATTAATTTCGATTCCTGCCTTCATGAAAACTTTGGGAATGTGTAGGTGAAGATCATTAACATTTGCTCGTAGGGAATCTTTAGAATGAGGCAATAATTTAATTAACATTTTACATCTGTCTCATAAAGACGCAAACGAAAGAATTGAAATTTCTTATTTTAAAAGATACTCTGGAATATGATAAGAAATTTATATATAAGTAATAAATAAGCTTAGGTTTGAATTCAGACTATACAGTCTGTTTTAATGTATTTATCGAATACCTTCAAATACCGTATTATTCAACTCGATTATGCTGATTACATTACTCGATACCAATTAACCCTATATGTTTATCTCAAATTAGGCATCGATCAATCGATAAGGCATTCTGAGCGCACAGTTTTCCAATTATCATTCGCAGTGTACAGGTTCACATGCGTGCAATGCAACGCATAAGGCATTAGTTCGCCAGGCCAAGGCCTTCGCTCCACCGTCATACCTTCACATGGCTGTCTTGAACCAATCGATTTATAAACGGTTTTTCCCTTAGCCAATCCACATCGTATGTGATTTTTTAAACCTAAGTCACAGATAATATAATACAAGTTAAGCTCACTCACAATCTTTCAGCTGGGCTCAAAACGTAATATTTAGTTAAAATTTTACAATTGCATTACGTTTTTAACTAAGCTGATTATAAGATACGCTTTGTTTTTACCATCCGTAATGTATGACTATTCATAACGGAAAATATGTATCACGGTTTTAATCCCCAGAGTTAAAGATCGTCTAACTATGAGCTAAGCATCATGGTGGACTTTGATCGTGGACGAGACAGTGGTCGATGGTTGGGCCAATCGAGAACGATTTTCAGATAATCAGTATCCGAAGTACCAAATGTGGACAGCCCTTTAACCGTATTCTAAAGTACTATTTTAACTCATGATTAATAACTAACGGGACTTATCGCGTATGTTTTTATATAATAAAGTTACCTTTATTAACTCGACGTTTCGGCTACGTTGCAGCAGCCATGGTCACGGGCAGACTGACGATGCATATTTCTTCATTTGTTAGTTATTAATCATGAGCATAAATCGCGAATCTCTTTAAACTATTACTATTTTAACTGTTTTAATCGTTTATGTGTACAGGTTCTGGACGCGATGTTCGAGAAGCGTTGCGAGGCAGGGGAATACATCATTCGCCAGGGCGATGACGGAGACAATTTCTACGTCATCGATAATGGAGTCTTCGATGTGCTGGTAGCCGGAGAGGGTGGTAGCGAGAAGGTAATTGTATAGTTATAGTAAATTGTTCCAATAGTTTTGGCTGTAGCATCTAATCATTTAGAAAAAAAACGATGTAGTTTGTCTACGTTCCTTTGTTCCGTTGTTAAATAGCTTAAATATAAATAAATTGATATTGAGGCGTAACAACCCGAAAACGTTTAGACCCGCGTTCCTAATAATTATGAATTCATCTCGTCTCCGGTTATAAAGGTAAGATATTATTACCTTAATAGGTTTAATTTCTCGCAAGTGAATTACCAATAATGCTTACGCAGTTACCTCTTGAAAACGGTCTGCGAGTAACAAAACTCCAGTCTCATTACAAAAGCTCAGGCCGCTTATTGTGCCACTTGATTACGGGCTCTCTTTCAAGACAAACGTTTCGAAAACAAGGTCAAAGAGACGAGTGGGATATCGCTAAGGTTACGTTACACGGCTCCAGTGAAATGCTCACTTTATCAGGTGAAAGTAGTTAGGTCTTTAATATTAGGTAAACACATACATACACACTCTACAAATTTTTATAAAGAAATTGTTATTTCCTACTGGACATGGCAGATACAGGAACTGTAATGTTCAAATATTGGGTGCTTTCTTCTAAATTCAAATACTTTTTCGGAAATCTTTCTCTAATATGTCCCATGGTATAGCCCCTTATCGTCGTATTCAATTTCAATTCGTGTCTAATGTCTAACCTGTCCTTTGTACGTACTCACCTTAGAGTGCAGTGAATTATTACGAGTAGTCAAACAAGTCTTTGAATAATAGTAAGAACTGGCTCTGTCACCTAATACGACAGGCCACTACATACATGTTGAGGGCATGCACACATGCATATGAAATATAAGTGTCATATTGAAGAAAAAGTATGAATTAATCGCATTTTTTTGACATGACTTATTGGAATCTTTCTTGTTTGAATATTTCGCTTTAACCTTTCTACAAATACATACAACATACGAAAAGTAACAATATGTCAACTAATTTATAATTTAAATTGGCATGAACTCGTGTCTTCACATAACTGAGCGAAACAACTGTAGCATAGTTGGAGCACTGGTCTGTTTGGAAAGCGCTGCGCTGTGACAAACTTCGCATGACAACTTGTCACGTTTATCATGGTACAACTTTGTGTATATTTTGTTACTGTATAGTAAGGCATTTGGTACATATAACAGGTGCATCGCAAATTAGAATGAAATAAATTGTCAAAATGAATTGTGAGCAATACACGGAACAAAATAATATGATAAGAAGAAATATTAATTGAATCCCACTATTTATAGAACTCCAACATTTTAACAAATTGCTAATAATACTTTTCTTGTTTTTGTAATAGATTCTAGACTTGGACTTATTAATGATAACATATTTTATGGCATAACCTGTTATAAATAATATAGCTTTTGTGTACACATTGAATAGGAGTCTTTTAAATAGCCCCATTGTGTTGTGTGTTGTGTGCTGAAAGTAAAAAATATATAGTACTGGTAAGCAACAAGCAACCGCGTGCGTAAAAGTAAACATCGAGCACGCTTCCCTATTAATAGACGTAACAGGCTCACTCCAAATAAAATTTTGAGATAAGAGAAAGCCAACTACGCGAAGAGCTAGTTCATCTCGGTCGAGTGAGGATTATGCTTCGTAGATAAAACACTTACTATTTGTCACCTATATACACCTAACTGGTTATGATACGAAATAGTTTTCGTAAATGCTATTAGAATATTGTATGAAAAAGGGAAGGGATTATAAATATACGATAATTAAATCAGATATTAAAACTAAGCTTATTCTGCATGACTAGTACAACGGCATATATTAAAGTGCGATTGTAGTGTGTGTTACAATACTTCGCAAAATGATGTAAGAATATTAGTATTGATTTTAATTTGTTGATTGTTACGATATTGTAACCTTTCAATTTCCAACTAAAGGTTATTAGCCACCTACATGTTTACTGTTTAGCTTCTAAAGAGATCTCGGAAATAACTCGTTGACCTATTTTAGGCACAAAGAAACCTAGTTAAGAAGTAGGTTCGCACGATGATCATTAGCCTATGGTTGGAAAACATAATATGTGCATGTCTGTTTCACAAACTAGTATAAAATCATGTCCAATCTCCAAAAATGTTCATTTATTTAGGCGCCATAATATGCTGAATATAAAAGTAGATTTTACATATTTTTGAAATGTAAATACAGCATTTCGTCTATTTTACTTTCGTATACAAAAGAATACTTTAGAAGAGTTGAATTTAATCATTTTTGTCACAGATAGTAGTGAAACGACAACATTGTTATCTCCGATAGTTACCAAAGTATTATAATAGACGTCATACGTTCTTATCAGTTTAAAAGCTCTTTGAATTCTTGAGAGTCAATAAAGGCCTAATGCGCCTATCTACGGATAGTTGGAGTCCCAACGAAACGGCCAGGTTGACTGGTGCCCGTGCTTAGTGTAATGGAAACTGTAATGAGGTCAAAGAGACAGCGTTCCAGCCACTTGAGCCCCTTACAAAGATGGCGGATACTCAATTTGTTTACAGCCTGCGTCGATATTGTGCTAAAAACTAATACGTGTTTAGGGTTTTTAAGAAATAACGAAAAGAAAAATCTATTTACTATTTACAAAATTTTCATAAATTCAGACTACTTGAATCGTTACCTACATATTTTTATCTAGCATTACCTAATGATAGATGTGCTTGTTTCGCGACACCACACTAATTTCCAGATTCCTCACGCTAAACATTCGCTCACGAAGGCAAACAAATGGTTATTACAAAGTCACTGAAGCCTGCAGTACAACCGTGAACAAACTGGGGAACTTCAATAATTGAATCAATAACAGGAATATCCTGTGCCGCTTTGTACTTGTCATTGTGTGCGCGCGTAATTAAATCTTCTGTGAAATAGATCACAATTTGCTCGACTGCCATCCATCTATTTGATATGCCACAAATTGATTCAATATCCAATGCTCATTAGATTATTTCGTTACGACTGTTCTCTATCGGATGCCTGCCGCGATCTTCGCCTCGAGTTCACTATTGATAGGAAAATCAATTCGGGTATTCAATACCTTCAAATGCAATTATTTGTACATATTATTATCCAACTCTAGTCTCTTTCGTAATAGTAACGATATTGAGGCTATGATCTCCATTCGAGAATCTTATTAGTGTATAAAGAAATTTGTTGATGAAACACATTAATTATTCGAACTTGCTAAAAATATGTTACGGTACTCAGTAGTATGTGGGTACGTAATATTGTAGAATGTACGTGACTATAAATAATCAGGATTACACGGATATTTGTGTAATAACCACAAAATGACCGTTTAACCTTCATAATATCAGTAAAGAGAGTTTTCATAAGGAAAATACTTTACACTGAGCTGCAAATAATAGCTTTAACATTACCAATTTATATTTATAGTACGATTTATAAAAACATTTAGAAGATCGAACTTATAATGATTGTGATTTGTGATGGTAAATAATGTGCGTCCCACATAAAGCCTATACTAAACATTTTCCTTATGCTTGCATACGAAATGTGGTTCGATATTGTTCTTGCGAAGCGGTTTTATTTTTACTTGCAATAGGGAAGTGTGTCCTCTTTATTATTCAATGTGTAATAAAAGATCCTAGCGTATACCCTCGCCATAGAATGTTTTTACTAAACACTCTTAGGTATATGCTGTTATTGCCTTTAGTATTTATTACGCCGTTTAGAACAACGTCTCTCGTTTTAGAAACTGCATGACCTAAGTCTACATATGGTAAAGCAATAGTAGAATGGCTGGCTTCGTGTGTGAATATGTGTGTGTACGTCCTACATGCTATACAAAAGTTATATTCAATCAGGCAATGGTCGCCTATTCGACGTATACGTATAACTCGCGCCGTATTAATCTTATGCATGACTTCTCTCGTATAGTTGGTTTGACATTAACTCTGAAATACCTTTTACAAACAAAACGTTCTAGTTGACTCACAGTTTTAATTGAACTACGTTTCAAATCAATGCAAGCATGATAATATCCTCAATTACCGATAAAAATGTATGAAGCTGAATCATTTCTGCGCATTCGTTCTGTCTTATGAAGTTACTTATTTTTATCACAAAAATTATGTACACATGAAAGCACTGTAATGACAAGTCTATTTCAAAAATAGCTGACATTTGCCTTAAAAAATGTGTTATTTCATCTTTATCTAAATTGAGATGGGGCTGGGTACGGGTTCTTTTCAACCATTATTCTGTTCTTCGTGTATACGAGTATATATGTTTTTACTTATTTAATACAAATTTATAGACTGGTTCAGGCTTGTAATGTTGGTCGGCCAACCCTTTATTTTCTTTCGTGCATTTACGACAACGTTCACGAAGTAACAGGCAATAGTATATCGGGGTCACATGCCTTGGGCATGCTTAATGATTGTGTCGTGCCTACTTGTGTGGGTGTAGGTTTAGAGGAAATTACGCGCATGGAATGATTAATATATTTTTGCTTGCATACGTAAAGGAAGGACTTAAATAGCCCCGATCCATGAATATTTAAAATGGGTCGCGTTTTGTTTGGTCACTCCTAGTTCCTTATTACGTTTCGTAACTCGAACGAGACTGTACACAGTTTATAACATAAGATCTATATATGTAACCTTTGTGTTTTGATAATAGTTATTAGTATAACACAATATTAAGTTTAAGATGTAATCTATAGCAAGATCAACAGATAAAGATGATCTTTCACTTACCTGTAATTAAATTAAATTATCTGCACCCTACTTGTAATCATACCAAACAATAATGAAGTTCATCTACGATAAAAAGACGGTACCCATGTACAACTATACACCTTATACAAGTATATAACAACAACTATAATTCCCAGATCATCAACACGTACGAGAACTCCGGTTCCTTCGGTGAGCTGGCCTTGATGTACAACATGCCGCGGGCGGCGTCGGTGCGCGCGCAAACAGCGGGCACGCTCTGGGCCATGGACCGGCACACCTTCCGCCGGATCCTGCTCAAGAGCGCCTTCAAGAAGCGCAAGCTCTACGAGGAGCTGCTCGACAAGGTGCCCATGCTCAAGACGCTGCAGGTAAACCTCCTTGCTCATGTCAACCTCCTTATTATTTCACAGTTTTACCTCCTTGCTTGGATAAGGATGCTTCACATATTTGACAGTGTTATAATAGTCATTTATGGTGAGTGTGCCATGCACAAGAGTTGATCCAGAGCCCATTGACAGATAGGCTCTGTGTCAAACAATGTTTCGTTTGTGAGCTTGTCAATGTGAGTGAGTATCTGTTAATAAATGTTTTGATATTCTATTATGGGGTGCATATAAAGATGCTCTACACTATTGACACCAGTGTTTTGTTAATACACTCTTAGATCAATTTTGTGGTGAATAGGGCACATCATGTTTCCTCGGTTATAGCAACTATCAGTGTGGTGACATATGTATTTATTTGATATGGAATATTAGTGGCTAGCCTGTCTCCCAGTAGACTTTATTGAACTCTAGTACCGTAATCATCTGATACAGTGTGCCTGCGAGTAAGATAGCTATTTACTCCATAACAAAAAACTGTATGACCACTATCCCTTGCGAAGAAGTCAAGTGGTTCGCATGATTGTAATTCCTGTGTAGGTTATTTGACGCCTCGTCGTAACCACATTACACAAGATAGGCAGTAGCTGACATGACGGCCGGTGTCTCATGTCGCCATATTACGGTGCTGATTATTATATGTTTGTGTCGTTGGTATATTGACGCCCACGTGTCGATAATGTTATGGAGCAATGGCAAAATATCTCCAGCATTGTAATTAATTACGTTGGAATCATTTTCTTCCTTTGTTTAGGTAAGGCTATATTTAAACGTCACGTTTGCGGGACTTTATGGAAAATTTATTCTTGCTATTTATAGCGTATCACCTAGTTTACAGCTCATTTATTTATTATTTTAATATATATCCTTTCATTATTATATTATCCTTTTATTATTATTTTCTGGTTCCTTTTCTAGTGATAATGCAATGTTTTAAGGAGCAATAATTTTAAATGGTATGTCTCTTATTAAGGACCTACCTAATGATACAACTGATATTGTAACCTCTTTAAAGAATTTTATCTTCTTTAAATTAAAGTCCAGTGTGAACAACAATGGAGTGAATATAATACTTTCATTATTTTTCCTCGACCAACATAAGAAGTGCATTCAATTTACTTACCACTGTATTCTTTAATATAGAACTGGCGATAACTGGATCTAATCAACCAAAACAATCGACGACAATCTCTTTATCTAATCAATCGCAGCATATATTTTAGGAAAATAAATAAAATATTTTTATAATATAGCTTTACAACTACTGTTGTTTATCATAAAAACGTCTATTAATCAATTGAAACCCTCATGGTAAAAAATGTTTTACTTTTTAGTAAATTTTTGTTTAAGCTAATAAACAATTAAAAACTAAGAAAACATATTTCAACAAAATGCATTTTTTTTTTAGTAAACATAAAAATAGTTATTCGAACTACCCTGTTATTTGGTACTTAAGTTCAATTGATCCTATAAAAAATATAACCATGTAAACTCGTCTGCCAATTGAGTACACGCGTGGAACCCCACGGCGCTTTAACTCTCTGGAAATTATTGTGACTATTGTTTGCTCTATGATCAATATTCGATAAAACTTACACTCATCTAGAGTTTGTTTAGGTTTTGACTCCTATACTTTATCGGAGCGTTTTAGCCCATTCTACTGTCAGATTGAAGGTACCTATATTATTATTAGAAATATCTAATGACATAATTATTGTTGAATGACATGGGAAAACTCGGTTCTCATACCGAGATAGTGGACTGTCTGCAGATACTCGTAGATAAAAATTTATAAGGGTTATCCCCTTAGTTGCGGATGTAATAAATAATTCGTTTGTCCGGCTTAACATATTACGAGGTTAACCTAACCTAAGCATCCTTGTAAACCACCCAAAAGTAACCTTGTACCATAAAGAAAAGCACCTAGATTCCAAGACTAAACTGTCATAGTTATTTAAATTCAGCTACACATTCCTCACTGTAGACTTGCATAAAGTGGACGTCACATTTGACATTTATTCTTGAAGTAAATGCGTAGCGGCAAATACCTTCAGCAATATAATATAATAGATTCCTTACTGCTTCTTAGTAATGATGCTCGCAATATTACGTAGCTGTTAATTCATTCTGCTCTAGAAACGTAACGATATTATTATTCCTAAGGAAACTGGACGACCATTAAGTCTCCGTAGTAAAGTAAGGATGAACCCAATAAATGTGGACTGTTCATAAACTTGTGTCTATAAAACCGATAACTATCAATATCTTAACACAAGTCTTACATAAACTAACCACTGGACTAATCATTAACTAGTAACATAATTCTGTGCACTTATTTTATTTAATTGAATCGACGATACTTATATGCCCTGGAATAATATGAAATGAACATGGACAAAGCTAAAGAAGTTACTTAGAACTTTACAAACAGTCTCTATATTATTGTCATTCTGTTCGGTTTAGGAATCCACTCATGTCATTCAATAAGGTTGGTAATGGTCAATATACGACATCCTTCACTTTTAGCTCATCATAAAAGTTGGAGTGCCATCATTATTGGGTTTTATGATGCTCTCATAATCTCTCTCTTGCTCTCAATATTATATAGAATAAATATCTTGGGCACTGATGCACACAAATTTTTTTCGCAATAAAATATAACATGAAAATACATAGATATTTTGTATTTTTTATATTACAATATACTCGTACAAATAGAGTAAAACAAAAACAATGACTACACAACTCGTATTTCATATGTATATAATGGGAATAGATCTGGATTGAAAGCGCAGTGAACCGTATAAACAATGCGATTATCTGGAGTCTGAATTAAATTTCCTGTTTATACCGATTACAGCACAGAGTGATAACTTCGAGATATTCTTGTAATTTCTGTTTATCTACGACCTAAGTTGTAACTTTGTAAAAATTGTTTTTATAATCTTAGGCAATAAATAATTGATTATGTTTTAAACAATTTATTATATTAGTATCAATTTAGACTAAACATCTGAACTGTAGTAAATACGTATAACTTTTGCCTCTCCAAAAAAGTTACGTGATAAAGTTCTGGTTTATTCGGCTCGTTTCATATTAAAACTTGTTATCATTTTGTAATGTCTACTTCTGATGACGTAGCGAATGTTGTACTGAAATACACATATCGTAAAGAAAGTGAAATAGTAGGCACGTCATTCAGTCGCTAGTCGGCCACGTCTGAAAATAATCGCACGAATTTTATCGCCCAACCTTAACGTCATCGCTTTGTTGACAACCAAGATTATAATATCGCTACTGTAGATATGGCAGGAGACATGTCAATGCTATGTTCGGTGTGGCTCTCTTATAGAATATGACAATTAATTCTCTCTGTACAAGGAATGTTTCTTAAAATTCATAACTTTTTCATAATGGAATACATACTTTCATTAAACAATGGGATTAGTTTTTGATATTTTTGTTTGTTCTAACAATCTCTTTTGTTAATTCGTATATTAAAACCTTTTAATTTTTATAACTGTAAAAAAGAACCAATATTTTTTAAGTGTTAAAACAAAAGTAACATTATTGCTAGTTACTTTCTATAAAACAATACAGCGTTGTAATCGGTAAATATGTTCGGTGTTTCTTTATCATTCAGCCTTGTGATTATCAAATAAAATAATGTTGGGTACGCTTTTGTAGACAACTGTGCTGTTAATTAACAGGGAAAGAGTGCATTAGGTTAATTAAAATTTTGTTTGACTCTCAACGGAATAAACATACGGTAAATCATTGACTGAGTCATTTCAACAGGCATATGACGTAAAGTAAAAAAATATATACTTTTGATACTATTGCCTTCGGTATACTCTAACATTGTCGCATGGTATGGCATGCTGCTTTATATCTATCATTTAATATGATTATTCAATATTTACCTGACTTTATTAGCATCACATTTCTTAAAAGCATTTTTACTATGTTTTGCATAAAATTCAAGTTTTGGCTATAAAGCTAATGATCACTCGTATAAAGAAATGTTATCATGCAATCGCATTGAATTGATGAGCGTTATTGATAGCTAGCTAATCAATCATTGCAATAAAAATCAAATTAATTTCTTATAATTCTTAAAAAATGCTAGCTCACTCTTCTAAGCACATAACATTACACTAAGTGTTTGGTATGGTTTATATTTCTTAATAGGGTTTTGTCTCTACTAAAACCTTCACATAATGGTGTCTTTTACATAATTTGAGCCCTCTGTATAGTGAAGCCATTAACATTTTATCGCAGTATCAGTATGGCATAGTCGGGAATACGTCTGCCGAATCGTAAGTGACTCAGAAATTCCTCATTTGGTATTTTAATGTATAATGAAGAAACGCATTAGAGTATATGAGTATTCAATTTTGTTGTGTGGAATTTTCATGATTAATTATGTACAATAACACTAGTAGTCTCCTATTCTTTCGTCCATCCACTGTTCTTGATTTTTTATGATATAGTTGATTTAGAACCTGAAACTTTCAGTTTATAAAACACTGGTTTGCAAATAATTAGTCTCACCCACTGAGCTACAGCGAGCGTATGATATGCGAAGCATACGTCTACATAAATGGTTTGGAACACTTCTGTGATCTCAGAATACATAACCACTATGCTTTTCAAAATCTTTGTTAGAAAATTTATATATTTCCGTAATTTTCCCGACTTTCATTAAATTTCACGATTGTTGTGATTAATTTTATGCATTTAACGATTGACAAAAATGTTAATTAATCCTAAATGACAGGGGCTAATTTGTATTTGACAGTAAATAGAACATATTGTGTGAAAAACTCTTGTGTAAGGTCTATCGTCTCTGTTATCAGATGAAGATTAAAGATACGAGTGAGAGACGGTACTCGCTTTAAAAAGTGTTTCCCTGCGTCAGTGTTTATTATTGTCAGGCCGCGTAATTTGGCAATGTCCCAAGTACTAGTTTATAACACTTGATTGCGATCCACTTGGAATATTCCTCGGTTTGCATGAAAATGCGCTCAATCTGGGAAACTTCTCTATTGTGTTAAAAACTTTAATAGTTTAAAGTTAAACGTCTAGATCTTGTGACGCTTTTTGCTTCCCACCGTAAGAAACAGATAATGTTGATTATCATCTGAAACAAATGTTAAAAATATCTCTTGCTTTACAACTATAAACTTCGATCCAGCTTTTCCATTTATGAAACATTAATTCAAATCTATAATTTATAAACAATAACTTAAGTTAACCGAAACTAATTACGTTAAAAGTGACCGAGCAAATATATGGCCCTGAGATACCACGAGACTTCTTTCATTGACCAAACATTAATTTAATTATCTATACATTTTTGTCTTTAGAACACAGTACCATACTTATCATCCCATTGTCCTTGACAGCCCTACGAGCGTTCGAACCTGGCGGATGCGCTGGTCCCGCGCACCATCCCTGATGGCGGGCTCATCATCAAGCAAGGGGATTCCGCCGATGGGATGTACTTCGTGGAGGACGGAGCGGTCAGCGTGCGGATGACCCGCGACGACGGCGTCGAGAAGGAGGTCAAGCGTCTTGGTAAGGGACCTCTTTGTTAAACGTACTGACAGATTTGGCCGTGTTATATTGCACCAATATAGGTACATAGAGTTCGCTGCTAGATGAGAAGCTACCCTAAAGGGAGCCATATACATTCTCGTCCTTTAACCTAAAGAGATATTTCGTAGAGAAAAGAACCTCGGAGATATATTCGTGGTAATTTTCAGCATCAATATCGGGATTATTACGACATTAATTGTGTTAACGTGTTACTTTGCTAACCATGGGATTCAGTGATCATGTATTATTTCTATCATAAGAATACATAAGTTATGTGATCACATTAAATAAGTTGTTAAACTGCAATTTCAGTATGAATATGATACTAATTTCATTCGTTATCTTTCAGGCAAGGGAGGTTACTTCGGCGAGTTGGCGCTGGTGACTCACAAGCCGCGTGCCGCCTCCGTCTACGCAGTGGGCCCCACTAAAGTTGCATGTGAGTTCTATTCTTAATTTTCTTGTCAGTTTTGCTGTAGACTTAATTGATTATAAAACATTTGCATAGGATATTTGGGTGAGAGAAATTAACAATAAGTAAAAGAAACTTCGGACGATAGTTAAAGATCCTCTAATACTTAAAGCCTGTGAGTCACAGAAAGTATATGACAATTCTAAACATGTAGACGCTTGCTAAATTTTCTTAAAAAAATGTTCTCGTACACCCATATCAATCAGGTTCGAGTAAAATTTAACGCGCTAAACTACTATGCCATGCTATATAACCTCTAGGAAGCAACATTTATTAAGGTCCCATATTGTTGGTTGCAGTCTTGGACGTGGAGACGTTCGAGCGCCTGCTCGGCCCCTGCATGGAGATCATGAAGCGCAACATCGACGACTACGAGGAGCAGCTCATCAAGCTGTTCGGGGACAAGAGCAACCTCACCGACGTGCGATGAACTGGCAACCCCCAGCCACCCCATTCAACGACCGTAATCTGCCCTAGCCACGCCCCAAACGCCGGCGACGCCAAAGAGACCGACAACAACGTCAACGGAATTATCGCCTAGTTTAATAGCAAAGTAAATAAAGGTAACATCTAGTCAAGATTCATAGTGTTTTCTAATAAGGTCTGTTAATGTCTCTTTGGCGGTGTCACAATGTAAACGTTTTGTTTCGCTCAAATTGTTTTCTAGTAACGGATTCTAGTCCTTAATGGTCGTGGTAAATCAGTATTCTGTGTATGAATCGTATCTCAATTTTGAGCGTTGATTGGCTATGAAAATCCGATTATAATTTTGACAGATGGAAAGTTATTTACAAAATTTTATATTTTTCCTGGTAAATGTAAGTTGAAAGTTCAATATTTGACGTGCCATGTTTATTTGTTAAGTTGTTGCTTATTCGCGATCCAGATTACGCGTTGTTGAATTGTAAATGATTGTGGAGAGCTACGCGAGCACTCGAACAGTATTTCAATTGGACTAATACGCTTATATTTAGATAGAAAATCGCCTTAGTAGCTATGATAATGTTGTCTTGAACAACTGAAGACTGCAGGCAGGTCGCGGGGTGTAGTTAAGTGCGGGACTTGGCTTCGGAGAGGGCTCTACACAATGCGATGCTGTTGGGTGCTCGCTCCCCACTCACTAACAGCAGTCTCTTTCGTATATTCAATATAATTAATATCAATATTCTTCACTGGAACAAGCTTTTGACTAGAATACCCGTATACCTGTAGGTACATCATATTGTAGTTAAGAGTCCGTACGTTAAGGTCTATTCACAATGTTAGTATCGTTTTGGTTCTAGGTGTGCTGTATGTACCTTGCCAAATTCATATCGGGGTTATAGATCTTTGAACTGTATTCAATATTCGCAGATTACTGGGTAACTGTTCGTGTAGTTTGAGTATAATTTTTGTGCTGCCTTGCACTCTGTTACTATTTATATTTTGATTTTTATCATAAGTGTTCTTTAATATATAAAGCTATATGTTGTAATGTTACGTTATTAAGGAGAGAGGTTGTTTTGTGTTAGAATTTTATAAAATTATATCACTATTTTTGTTTAGTTGAAAGTTCCTATACTATTTGTTATGCTGCATCAAATTCATATTGAAATAGATCTGAGGAGCGTCCTCAGAGGTCCAAAGAAATCAGACTGAAACAATTTTATCACTGGATTTCTAATAAACTGGTAATCTTTTGCTAAATACAAATTGATAGTATACAAGTAGATGTTCCATGATCATATATCTATTTACAATTATATGACTTAATTGATATCAACACTGCACAATGTCATATTAATCTCTTAATAATACATCTTATTTTAATCAATATTCTAATATATAACTTTAGATTCGATGATGTTTTGCTAATATTAAAAAGGAATGTCTACTTGGTGGTTTATGGTATCAGTAAATAGTTTCCATTGCCTAGGATTTGTACTTTCCTATTAACATTGAAGCTCCGTTTTCGTTTCCCATCATTAACTTAAACGAATCAACATAGCAGAAATATGTATTAACGATTTGATGGGGAACTTAAATAGCGGAGAGCAGCGCTTCTTTGAATTTAGTACATTCCCTCTTAACTAGATTCAAAATATTGACCTACTTAAATTCATCATTTTAGTTGTTGTATTTATTTATTTTGACATTTTATGAGATTTGTTTAATAACCCATTATTAATTAACAAATATCGCTTAGCAATAAAATAAAGCTTTTCTGTTGCTAGTATTTCATTAAAGATAATCGTAATTAAAAATTTCGATTAGTGTGGGCAGGTCCCCTTAAATTTTAGGTACCTTATAGAAACTGTCGCATATTACCTTGCTATATCTAACTGCCTTCTATTTAAATGTGTTGTGAGGCGTGAGTTTAAGTAAATCGTTGTGTTACTTGTGTCATCCGAATTGCACAGAATTTGGTCTGTTTAGTCATCAGATCGTTATATCGGTATACTTATATACCAACATAGTATCTATCAACATTAAAAAGTAGTACAATTTTGTTTATTTACGTAATAATAATTTCTATCATATAGAATACTGGAGTTATATTAGCAATTTCTTAATTTGTGCAATACCAAACGTATAATAAAATTGTATTCAATGAAATAATAATATTTTCTATTGTCAGTGTGGAATAATTCATTAATGTATTGTTAGTGTTAAAGGAAGTAGGCGTAAGGTATAGTTCTCCCCTACTGATGTCTGGTCGGCGCGGGAATAACGCTGCACATCAGTCCCGCAGAGCGGAGGCTTTTCATTTATTATACATTTGTATATTAGGAGCCGGTGTTTGTGTTATAATTCAGTTTTAAACAGGTTACAAGCCCTGCAGGAAACGGCTGTGGGCTATTCGTTGCTTTCGCATAATAAATAACACTTGATTGTGGTCATTCTGTTTGGTTGTCTTCCAAATTAGCACGATACCTTGTGTGAAGTGGTGAATTTGATATGCTTATGGTTGCAAAGTTGTTCGAAACTAGTCAAGGTTTGGCAAGCACTAGCGGATCATATCAGCCGTCGCCTGGCAGTTACTAGTGCTGACGTACAGCTTGAAACCACTTCATGAGCTTAACCCTGTACAATTGTGTAATGATGATATAATTATGTATCGTAAAATGTTAGAAAACTGAATTATATTTGTTTGTAGATCTTAAAGTGGTGTTTTTATTTCAAATAACACATGTCCTTATTAGCATATATATCATTACAATGCATACACTGCACGACTAAGGTCTTATGTGAAAGTCAATTTAGTTCATTTATGGCTAAATGAAATCCCCACTACTAGACAATCACCAGACCATGATATATACAATTCTTTTGAGTATGGATACTCCGTAACCAAATTATCAAAGATTATATTCTGCATAGTTTTTACTTTCCATTAACTTATAACCAGACACTCCTTTGGTTTCGACATTAAGATCCATTGAATAAAATAGCTACAGTGCACACAGTAGTAGATATTTTAAGGGGTGATTACAACAAATACCCTTCTAAGGTTAAATTGGTTGTTATTCCCAGCATAAGCAAATGGAGAACTAGGGATTAATGGAATCTATTAGACCATAGGCTATCAACCGTCTGAAACAATGAATCAGTAACCATTGTTCCATATAAGTAATCAAGGATAATGTCTTTCAGATCATACTTAATTTATAAAATAATTAGTTTCAAAATAAGATGTTTAGTGATCAGAAATATTTTCATGCCAACAACCATGTATGAAATCAAATCCACGTTTCTATTTAATTACTAGAGCACATAACTGTGTAGAAGTTTTAAATTTTGTTTTATAAACTAAATACATATAACATTCACATATAATCCCTTTTGAGGTGGACAGTACCTTGGATACAATAATATCTCCAAGTTCACTTTTTAGCAATAATATTGGGGTTGTCATGATGTATGAAAAATCAGTGACAGATTGCTAGACCATTGCCTTCCATTCCATTGATCCGTAGTCCCTTATTCGCCCCTACGACATGGTTAGAACTGCAGCTAGTTAGCATTCTTTTTTGTCTCTGGCATGGGACAACTACATTGTATAAACTAATCTCCACAATTTATGAAATCCCAGCACTTTTAAGGATTACTCTTAGTTATAAGTAGTAATCACCAAATGTGTATAACGATATGCATGGATTTCAATGAAACAAATGTGTTAGCCAGTATGTGGTCAAAAAGGGAATCCATTATCTTTGCCTACCCCTCTGTAAGGAGAGAAGCATAATATGTATGTATTATTAATAACCAATTGAAGATTCATTGTTAACAGCACCTCTAGGAGCATTGTCAACAATCATTATATGATGACACCACTGGTGATTAGTGCTGTGCAATGTAAAAATGTATCAAGCAAAAATAATGTTATACTAAATAAAATATATACAAAATTTTCCTCTATACATTACACATGAATGTTTGTTCTGGTCACCTCTGGGGGTGCAGTTAACCATGAATCCAATTGAAAGATGTTAGGAAAAAATCTCTGGTTAGTGTTGGGTATAAATTAAAAATAAGTATTACTTATACATATTTATTTATTAGTCTTGGTTATAAAAATTCATTATTTTTTCCATTATCTCCCAATTCTTTTCCTTTTGGAGATCTTTAGCGAACACCTGAAAATAGATATAAGAATGTTAATAAATCTGGTTTTTTGTAACATTATTCTAGCTCAATCATTGCTGAATAACTTTAATAACTAATTGCAACTAAACCATTGAAGCAGGCCCTTTTCAATCTTAGTCACTACATCTTCTTTCAGACTGCGACCTTCATTCAATGTTAAGACATTCTTCTCAGTGACCTCATTTCAACAGCATTGATTCTACATTCATGCTTCTTTTGCCATACCCAACTCTCACTAACATAAAACGCTCTCTTATGTATATCTATATTAATACCGACTTGTACAAAGTTTAACACATATACATACACATAACACCCTTCTCCCTAAAGAGGTGTACAAAGAAAAAAGATTCTCATATCTAAAATTTTAAATACTATTTCCTTATTTTGCTAACTTTTTTAATTGAACTTCCTTATTTGAATGTATTTATAGATGGAATTGAGTAATTGAACTATTAATAGTTGGAATATGGAAATCTACTCACCGAGTACCATGCTTCATCATCCATATTGGCGGCCAAAGGAACTGATATGCCATGAACATTCAACGCTAATGTCAGACATGCAACAGCAACATGAGATGCTCTATAATCCAATATGGCTGGGATGTGATGAAAATCTTGCAGGAAGGCCATTGCTGTCCTTGCTATAGGCGCTGAACGCCATTGAGCTGGTGTGAACCATTGTTTAAGAGAATGCAAATAATGTAGCAAATATTTGTGAACTGGAGGCACTTCCAAACTGAAACCCAACATTCGTAATACTAACAGTTCAGCCTGTGCTACCGATCCTCTCAGTGACCAATATTCATCTCCAAGTTCGAGAGGTCCTGCTCCTCTGTTCAAACAATTGTTAGCGACGTTGACAGCGTCCCGGAGCTTCACTGGCTCGTCTCGAGATTTCCCAGCTACACACAGACATGCCGTGCATATCATGTAGCAATCATAATCGTTTTTATCACATTCCTTGAAAAATTTGTGATAGAAAATAGCTGCTGTTGCTATAGTCGCCGGTTGCAAACTTAACTTTATTCCACACTCAAATATGAAGTTTACAGCTAAACTGTGCCCTGAAACTGCACGATAATCATGCAGTCTTCGGTCACGTCTAGAATTTTGCAATGCCATTACATCTATAACGTCTTTCATTATACAAATACAAATTAAATGGAAATTCAATACTTTTTTGGTCAGGTTATCTAAATCTTCATACAAACACAACACAGACAATTTTTTTTTATTATGTGTATGCTATTGAAGTCTGTGAATTAATCTATTTCTTTAGAGGAGGACAGAGAGAATGAAGCGTTTATAGAGATCCCGCCACATAAATTGGCAGTAGCCAAACTTGGAACTAAATTTGACGTTTCCGCCCTTGCGTGTTATTTTGTATGAAAGGTAAATTTAGTATTACAGCGTTGTGTTTTTTGCCCACTCTTTGTAATTTTTATGTTTGTTAAGGGTGATTATAATAAATTGATTTCCGGAGTTTCTTGTTAGTTCTTCTCCAAGCTAGGGTCTCCGCTGATCTAACCTCGGTTAAAAATATTTAAAGACAATGCTCAGTGCCATGTTTGAAATAGTTGTATTTATACTTAGATCATAAGATAACTTTCAAAGAGAGCTTGTGATATTTATAACTTTGAATATATTATGGCAGATGGAGGCGTCGCCGCAGTTGCATAATTCACTGTTGCCAGTAAACACGCCAAAACTCAATTATAAAAATAATAATCTTTATTGTTGTTATAGTTAGATAATAAGATAACATTCAAAGAGAGCTTGTGATAGGGCCTATTTTAAATAAACATATTTTGACTTAGATATATTAATTTGTTTTATTTGAGTTTATAGAGTACCCGCCACATAAGGTGGCAGTTGGAGGCGTCGCCACAGTCGCGTAATCCAGTGTTGCCAGTAAACACGCCAAAACTAGCACTCACTGTGCCATACGGCTCGATACATTATATTGAGGTTTCATTTGTAACGATCTTTGGTTGCAGAGCTATAAACTCAAATAAAACAAATTAATATACCAAAATCAAAAGTCAAAATATTTTTATTCAAAATAGGCCGTCTCATAAGCTCTCTTTGAAAGTTATTTTATGATCTAAGTACAAATTAAAAAAACTATATATTGACAAAAGGAATATATATGAGTGAAGTGGAAGGGCGGTTACGTAGGGGCCGGCCTAATAAGACATATATGTAACAGTCAGATAGACGCTATATTGAAAAAAGGTGACATTAGGAGTACCTATAACCGCCGAGAGTGTATTAGAGAATGTATGAATGTCAATGAAGCGAAAGTGGTCTGTCAGGATCGGGACAAATGGGGATCCGTGATCTCTGCCTACCCCTCTACAGGGAATCAGGCGTGATGTGTATGTATGTATGTAAAAAAACTATTTCAAACATGGCACTGAGCATTGTCTTTACATATTTTTACCGAGGTTAGTTCACCAACCATTTCGGCTGCTCAAGATGCCACGTCATGAAGACCACGACCGCTCTGATAAGAGCGTAACGATTGAGAAGAAGAAGTTCAGCGGAGACCCTTGGAGAAGAACTAACAAGAAACTCCAGAAATCAATTTATTATAATCACCCTTAACAAACATAAAAATTACAAAGAGTGGGCAAAAAACACAACGCTGGTAATACTAAATTTACCTTTCATACAAAATAACACGCAATGGCGGAAACGTCAAATTTAGTTCCAAGTTTGGCTACTGCCAGCTTATGTGGCGGGATCTCTAGCTCTGCAACCAAAGACCGTTACAAATGAAACCTATAATGTATTGAGCCGTATGGCACAGTGAGTGCTAGTTTTGGCGTGTTTACTGGTAACACTGAATTACGCGACTGTGGCGACGCCCCCAACTGCCAATTTATATGGCGAGATCTCTATTATGTAAATTGTATCTGATGAACTGGACAAAAGCACTGATGAGAATTGTGTGAAATATTTGTTTTGTAAATAAACTAACTTAGCATAAGGGGTAATGCTATAACTTAATTTTCGATTGTAAAAAACTTTATCTAATTTTACTAAATTACCTGAATACTAAATTAAAGTAAGATTCTGAAAACTAAATTTTTGCAGTGCTCAATCCAATATTTTACAAGTGTCTTAACATGGAGGTCACTTTTTATCATGAATATTGGGGTTGTGATGTCATATGGTTGCTAGCTCAACGCTCAATTACCTTTATCCCTAGTCCCTTAGTAGCCTCCACGACATGCTGAGTAGAATAGCAGCCAGTTACCATTCTTTTTTACGTCCCAGCTAGACAACTCTTTATCATGAAACTATAGTATGGCTATTTGAAAATAGATGGCAGTATTTTTACTTCGCGATGTTAGCAAGATCGTTATGTAAATACGAATATTATTATAATCACGACCGTGTCCCTCTCGTATAAAAACTAATAAATACTTTATGCAACTGTACTTAGTACTTGTACGTCTCATTTTAAGTTTCGATGTATATGTGAATTGGGCAAGGTTAAATAAAAACACCAAATATATTTGAACATAAAAATTAGAATATAATCATTTCAGTAATTATTTAAAATTATACACTTAAAAGTACATACATTTATAGTAAAATTCAATAAAAAATACCAGTGCAGACGAGATACAAAAAGAGAAAATTTAGTTAATTACATCGTTGGTTAAATACATCGCTTTTATTACGTAAATGATTGGAACGTCAACAACACAGGGATTACCAAAGATGCCACTTTAATAGAAACAAACATAATGATTGAATCACATTCAAATATTACCCACTAGTGACTAAAAGTTTACTTAAACGTTTGCAGCGGAGAGTCTCCCCTCGCGCCCTACTTCAACGATACATTTTACCAATTCTAATTTAGATATCTTTCCCAACATTGCACACTCAGCCGTACCGGTACACTTACGTTATTGAGAAATTACAGTAGGTATAAATAGTGAGGTTAGTTTTAACTTTGGCAAATATGAGTGAAGCTGGTGTGTTCTTACAATACTCCAAACACAACTAAACATTGAACTAGACAACGGAAGCATGAGCTTCAGATCCCTCCTTTGCAGACAGGTTTTGGTTCACACTGTGATGCACAACTCCGTGTTCGCATTCTAAATAAGCTTTCCTAAAACCATACTTGCCTAAAATATTTGCCCGTCGAACGATATACGTCGCCGTTGCCAATGGCGCTAACATGAACCACTTGCGCGATCTAGTCCAGCGGTTGTCGCGACCCTCGTTTCACATGATGAAGCGTCCCTCGTCGCGAGGCCTGGGTCTCTAAAGTACGTCGCTTAACAACTAAATGTGATACGAGCGAATAAATGCGCCAGTGTTCGAATGTTGCATCCCACTCACTCGAAACAAAGCTAGATGGTGGCAGAACAAGACAAAAATGCAAGAGAAAGTTGGACGTAGGTCGCCCTAAAACACTATACCGTAAAACCACATACAATATGAGAACAAAACGCCACAGAGGGGTTCTCTTTACAAATGTTGAAAGCTTAACTAACATAATTACTGATTCAATGCACTAACATTATTTCGAAATACACTTTGTTTCATTACAATAGTAAAAAACCTACCTAGCAACAAGTTGTCACTCGTCTCGTAGGCGACCATCGACTGGTACTCGATTAACGCAAAGAGAAATAACCTAACTATGACCAACGTAAATGTTATCCTCTAATTGCATTTATAATTAATGTTTATTGATACATTTACTGTTCTAATGCTTACAATTTAGATTTTATATTAATTAATTAATAAATTATGTTATATATAAATGTATATATAATTGTCGCAATGTATTGGTTTATATACTCACTCTTACATATGTTTTTATATAGTGACATGAACGTACGTATTAAGGTATAAAGATAAATATTCAAGAAACTTGTGCGGAACGATTCTTAACATAGACACGGTATAACTTCACTTAAACATTAAGAACATTAAATATCCTTACTAAGCCGCATTAGTACAAATATTACAAGGTAAATAAATAATAACTAGCATTTTACATTCAATACAAGTTTTGAAGTTAATAACTGCTACATCTTACTGTTACTCGATAAAGAACGTGAATATGAACACAAAAATAGTAAAAAAATATTATGGCATAACTAAACCTAACTTGTAAGAACTAACTCCCTCCGACTAAGGTGAAACATATTGCCCATTGTGCTCCACAATGGCCGAAGACCCATGGAATTGTGCATAGACACGACACTACGTTTACTGATGGTCCTTATGTGACGAAAGTTGATCGAAAATAAATAAAAATTATTCAAAAAGTATGTTAATATAAAAAATAAATGTCCCACGCGAGGTTTGATCGGTAATACTTAAATGGAATGATGTAGGCCTGAATTCTATATGTTCGACCAGTATAAAACGTTGTATGGTGGTTGGTCCGTAAGAGCATGAGTATATAAGGGCCATAAGAACAGCATACATATGCACGTATGCGCGCGCACATACGACACGAGCGTCATAAACCATACTATGTTATACGTACAGACATCAAACAAAAACCCACTAAGAAATAGTCACAACTAGTGTTTGAGACGAACCAAGGAGGTAACTCTTGAAAATCAGGTGAATGGAACAAACGCACGAACCAAAACTAAAGTAATTACAAATGATATGAACTTTATAGTCTAATCACGATAATTAAAATAGGAAGTTCAAAGACTAATTGCAGAATATTTCTTAGTTTTAACACTTGATCTTCACACAATTTTCCTAAGCTGTGCTTGCCTGCATTTCATAAACCATGGTAAAGCGAACTTGCCCTTAAAATATAGTGTACATAATTAATTTCACTTGAACTATACATAAATTACCGTCGGCTGTGGATTAATCGCACCCTGGCTCTGATCTTCGATAATCTTGAAACGTGACTCTTCTGCTATTGAATAATTCACATCCTAACAATACTTGTGTTCGCATCGAAATTTAACCGGTTACTAATGCAGTGGCAAACTCAGTTACCGTTTTCACCAATGCATGCGTAACGGGATACGGTTTTAAAAGGAGTTATTTGGTGTCAAGGCGATTACTTCATGTCTCGGTTGTTATGGGTAAATTATTGAACAGTGCACGCGAGTTTTCGATTATACGTGGCTAGCGCGCTCGCAGTGCCACTCCCGATAAAAGTAGGCGAAACCAGGTGGCCATAGACATTACAGCTCATTTCGATCGTAAGTTCACGTAATTTAGCACCACATTTTTGTGTCGCATACAACGTTAGTATTTTGTGCTTTTAAAATTTGTGCTAAATATGGCAGTTACTAGAAATCCAGTCGAACCGCATCATAACCAATAGAAGGATGCTACAAAGACTACGATGGTCTCGCATTGCACGCTCGGACATAAACATGTAGTGCTAAACGGTGGCGGCGGCTTAGTAGAGGCCGCAGCCGCGCAGGTTGTTGGCGATGATGACGTCGGTGACGGCGTCGAATACGAACTGGATGTTGTTGGTGTCGGTGGCGCACGTCATGTGGCAGTAGATCTCCTTGGTGGTGGACTTGTTCTTCGCTTCGAACTGCGCCTGGATATACGCGGCCGCCTCGCCGTACTCTTGGGCGCCTGCAACATTCGCAAACGTACACGCTATTTCAGAATTTGTATTCTTCTAGACACGAGATAGTCTGGGACTTTTTATTGCTATCTAACTTTTGCCTTTTGTCCCGACATGTCATAGGTGACTGAGAAAGATATCACGAATCTACAGGGCGACAGGTTAACAATTTGCTAGCTGTCAATTTGCCAATTTTACATTTAAAAATCATCACAACCCCAATGTGCATTGTAAAAATGGATAAGGACATATAGTTTCAGCGACGTATATACATATATTCTAAGAATTTGAACACACAAATCAATAGCGGTCGAATGCCTACCTGTATACTCAGGGAAGCAAATGGTGAGGGGCGACTTGCGGATCTTCTCCTCGAACAGGTCCTTCTTGTTCAGGAACAGGATGATGCTGGTGTCCGTGAACCACTTGTTGTTGCAGATCGAGTCGAACAGCTTCAGACTCTCCTGCATACGGTTCTGCAATCATACACCAAAATATGGCCGTTAGTTTATACAAAATAAATACTTATACAGCAATGGTATGGGATTTCGCTTTTTATACGATTATATACACATAACCTTATTATAGGATCATATGCACTAACATCCATAAACTTTGAAGGTGTGACCTAAAAAGGGTTTCTGTAAATCTTTCGTCTTACAGTCTGTTCTTCAGGATAAATAAATATTTTTATATTGCAGACAGTCCAGTGGCCAGGCCCAACAAATAAGTGGGTGGTAGATTAATCATTGTAGATGTTTGATTATTATTGATATAGATTGTTTAATACATACTCGTATTTTTTTATAAGTTCTGGCTTGCGTTGTCGTTTCTCTTACTGTTTAGAGACATAATATATTTATATGGAACAGATAGGTGTTTCTCACCGTTGTCTCGTCCTCGTGTAGCACTTGGTCGTACTCGGACATAGCGACGCAGAATATGATCGCCGTCACATCCTCGAAGCAGTGGATCCACTTCTTGCGCTCCGACCGCTGCCCGCCTACGTCGAACAATCTGGAAGAGAAAAATGTTTATGATCATAGAAACATCGATCTATGTTACGTGTGTTTTGAAGGAATAAGTGGTAAATCAATATACATGTTATGTCAGAATAGACGGACGGAAAATCGGAATATAAGTAACAAACTTACAATCACCAACATAAGGAAAGATGGACGGTAACAGATTAATACGCTATAGTTCATATGAAGTCCCTCAATCGCGTCTTTTCAATATCACAAGAAACACAACTAGCATTTATTAACATTCCAGGCTATCAAACCTTTAACGCTGTAACAATAGGAACATATGTATTTTAGGAGATACATGAATCGATAGCTACTAGATTTCTATTATAACGGCATGATATTGACAAGTTGTACTCACTTGAAATTAAGGTTTTTGAAGGAGAAGTGGACCTCCACAATGCCGGTGGTCTTGACTCTCGTCCGCAGGATGTCCTGCTCCGTGGGCTGGTAGTCCTTCGCGCCTAACCGGTCGAGGTCGTCCAGGAAACTGGAAATAACAAAGGGTTACGGTTTAGTAAGGACATGAATTTCATACTATAATACAATAATTATTATTGATATGTCATAGAACACAAGAATATCTACTAATAACTCTATTTCTAAATTCGCATTTCTGCTTGCAGTATTTAGTTCTAGGTTATTATTGATTTTACTTAAAGCTACTTGATACATTGACATACTATTACATATATTACATACGTAGTACATTACTTTGTTGTGCGTGAAGTACTATTTATACCTTCACACGATACATATCTTAAGCGAAGATCAATATGGATACATATTTATTTATTCGAATCACGAGTATTCAGTAAACAGTGTTCGAGACGAGAAGTTATTCGAAGTGTGGTTTCACGCACGTATTTCTAAATAAAAAAACCTAAACGCTGTTATCGAAAATAACTAACTCGAAAATGTTGAAGCTAAAACCATACAAACAATTACGCTAAATAATTCGCTTACAAGTTAATTACTACAAACACTAGGCATCTTAATAAGGAATTTACAGGTACATAAGTAGCATCAATCGGTATCGGGCAATTATGCGATGCGTCAATGCATATCGAGCACACTTAGTCACATTGATATACAAGAAATCGTAGGAAACGAGTACCGCGGTGTCTCATTATAACTATATTTATTATCACTAATTGTATTCTCATAGCATAGTCCAGTGAAATCTTCATATAAGTTGCTAGCTGTACAAATACGATTCAACATGACACGAAGTTCTTTCCCTCATTAATGTTGTACGAAAAGATGGAATCGTACATCATATTCTCGTACACAATCGATTGGGCATTCTAATTTTAGCTTTGGGCCATGACACGGCACGCAGGACTCACGTTGTTGCAAATGAAAAGAGCTGGCCTATAAAATATTCAACGGGGATCGACAACGGCCACTGCATTGTAAATCTGTTGGATTTGCTGAGACACATACATTATGGATTAGACGGAATCGAATGTTCCCTAACAACACATGGGTACGGGACAAAACCATTTTCACAATACTGTTTATTGTTGGTAAACATACATTCATATCACGACTTACGAGGTAGTGAGAGTCCGTCATTGCGGCGGTTTTTCGTACGTTTTATCTGTACGCATTACCCAATGTGTAATTACTGTTAAGACTAGAACTCCTAATCTATTTCTATGACGAAATATAATAAAAACAACAAATATTTAGTTATCAACAAAGTCTCCATCACATATTTTGTAGTATGTTAACGTGCGATGTAGTAGAATGACAAAGTAAACTTTAATGGTACGTGTGAACAGCATTTCGCGAATGGCATACCATATGAAGACAATCAGTTGTTCGTTGACAGCTTAAATTTCAAGGCTACTTTCGACAGCTTGAACATTATTGGCTGTGTGCCAAGTCTCAAAGACTAGACAACTTTTTACAAAGTCACTGCAACCCGTTCTAGTAGGACTACTGAGGTTACTTTCACAGTCAACAATGTACCGTGAATCACTTGCTGGATAGTCACTCGGAACACGGTTCATTTAGGGGCAAACTGTGCCACTATCAATCAACTCGTTAAAATGAATTGTTCATCAAATGCGTCACAAATTTTCGCTGTTGAATACCTTTCAAGTGAGTCCTCAAGCAAGTGAGTTCCGAGGGAGTGAGCAGGACAAACATTGTAACTACAGAAAATCTTTTTTTTTCGGGATAAGTAATTGCAGACGTTTGTGGGACTAGTGGCTTGATAGTTATGCTAGTATTGAAAGAGATATGGTGACTAAGGGTATGAATAACGTGAGTAAAATGTATGTATTTGATCGTTTAGCATATTGCCGAAGGCCATGTAGAATGTATCCCTTATCAAACCAAGCACAGTAAGGTAGCTTATTGTACGCTAGTCAATATCTATAATCTATAACCAGATCGTCATAAATAATTTCGATTTCATTTCATTTTGCGAAACCACTATTATTAGTAGGCAGTGATCTATTTTTACTGAGCTTGGGGTCGTTAGCATACAAATGACAGTCCAAAATGGTCACTCGCAGTATCATTAGAATATCGAGTATATTTGGTAGCAGTTTCAATGTCAGAGGGGTTTCTAGGAGACCTTTGGCGGGCTGCCAGGCGGGGGCACTTCCCATCTTAGGCGCCGAGCAGCGCGCGCAATTTGACGTCACGCTCCATGAATTGGGTCAATAGACGAGCTTCGCGTTCATTCGCGATCCAGACGCTGCGGGGAGCGGACGCAATTCCTGGTTCACTAGCACGGGGCAACAGGTCTGGCGGAGGGTACCGCGCAAGGTCGATAAGAGGCGCGCGCACCCGGCGGCCGCTTCGGCCCACGACGCATGATCGCTCCACCCTCCGTTGCGATTATATCAGCCACGCACTTAATTCTATGACGTCGATAAGAATTGTTCACCCCACTCGCCTTTGATATTAGAATGACATAGGATGGAAGGAAACACATGATGGAAATTTTCATACTACGAGTTTATCCCGATGCAAATATACTAGACACAAAATATGTATAGACCATTACAGTCAAAAATTTATGTTAGCAGTTGCTATATTATAGATTTAAGGGAGAATAAATATCCTTAATTAAGTCGATCACGATTCTGAATTTCTCTTTGCACCGAAGAGTAATATTAAAATATAATATCTCATATATTCGTCTCTACAATCATGAGTATGGTCCGGGGTTCAGGCTATACTGAATTCAGTTATAGAATTGAGGTTGAATGATTGACGGGGTTTTAAAAGTTACTACGATATTACCAAATCTTAGGATAAGCGGAAAAGGAAATACGTTCCCATTCCCAATCCAAAGTTTTTGATCAGTATAGCGCTACCTTGTTAACAAAGATGTTCAAACTCTATATAGGACAGTGTGGTACGATGATGAGACACGCAATCACGCATGGCCGTTTGTATAATACTTTCGCAATGATGCGTGTATAGAGGACACTAGATAACTACTAGAACTGGAAAGGTGCAATTTTCTGAATGCTTGAACATGGCTAACGAGAACGAACATCTCACTAGCGTGATAAGAATACGAGATTTCTTCATTTGTACATACACCTAGTGAAACAATGTTAAGGAAGTCTCACTTATTGCAATGTAATTGTATATTTATAAGGGCATACAATTTGTGAATCGATGCCAAGTTTGCGTCATTTTCGTATGATTGACAGACAGGACGATTTTGAAAGAATGTCATAATTAGAAACTTTATTATGTCATGTATGCGAGTAGCACTATCCTTTACACGAAAAATGTAATCGTGATAATTGTTCACACGGCACATGTACCAATTCACACCGTGGCATGTTGTACAGACATTTCGTAAGGCGCAAGTAACCGATCCGAGAACAAGCGAGTCCGTTGTCGCTGCCTCATCCGGCATTTACACGCATGTGTCGACACAAATCGAATAAAACCACAGTGTTTTATCCCATCATCTACGGACGAGTCATTCACCAGAAAATTGCTATCGACTGTAACTCGAAATTATTATTCACAAAGGAAGTGAATGTATCCAATACGATATTGCAAGATGCTAGATATGATTGTTCCTGCCGTATATACTTATGAGATTGCTACAGCACAATAGCCGTCGAATGACTTATACTATTCCCTAACAGTAATAATAATGGCGACGGCGGCAGATCGCGTGCAAACGCCTCTGCAGGGCAAGGGCTTTTTCCTCGTATTTGTTAAATAAAGGTAGTTCAACGTAAATGACTAACCTATAATAACGTTAATACATGGCATAATGCAGTGCATTAACAGCACACGATTCAAACATTATCACACGTTGAGCAAACACAATTAATATTAAAATTAATCAATGATTAATGACTTTCTAGCAAAGATTCTGGAATAAACTTGAAAAGAATATAAAATTAATATGGTATATGTTAGAGAATGTCAGAGATTTCTCTTTAATTACAACAGTTTTACTCATTTTCTATATCAGATACTTGTAGGTTAATGTCTCGGTTTCATAGAACTTTTCGCTCGTAATTGGCGTACAAATTACGTCATCAGAACATGACAATTGCCGTATTGAACTCAACAAGACGAGATAACTCGGAATCCCGCCCGTTATCTGAAGAATTTCAACCGCCTTTATCTTAAAGCTCTTAATTCCGTGCAAGATAAGCAATATTGAAACAAGAAAACTCGAACGGAAAAGCGTAGAATAAAATTTTCGGTTACGGCCGCTTGGAAAAATGTCTGTGTATGTTTCAGCTCTAGTGCGTCGTGTCGCGGTTGAGCAAAGAGGTTAGTTACGACATCGCGGTCTAAGGATGACCGACGACTCTTCCCCACCTAGTGGCCGCTATCAGCCAACACCCAAGGGGCTGTGAACTCAGCATTGATATTCGAAGGCCCGCGATGAACGGAGCGCGGTGCTACGCTGTCATGCCAGGGCCCCGGCCCCTGCCCCTGCTCGGCAACTCTTGGCGCTTCGCCCTCAAGCAGAGGCCGTGGGTCACGAGAGCCCTGGACGGCGCCCTGTGGACACTGCGGGCGCTCGCTGGTTCAGGAGGCGCTGCGAAAGTGGCCAATTTATTCGGCCATCCCGACTTAGTGTTCCCGTTCTGCGCCGAAGAGACAGCGAGGGTGTACCGGCGCGAAGACGCCATGCCCCACCGCGCCGTTGCACCTTGCTTGAAACATTACAAGCAGGAGCTGAGGAAAGATTTCTTTGGCGCAGAGCCAGGACTCATAGGAGTGTGAGTAGCTCTAGTTAACATATTATCTCCGCCTCAAAGAGTTCCCTGCGAATGTAATTAATATTCCATTGTGTTGCTTTTAGCCATGGTGAGGCGTGGTGGAAGTTCCGATCCAAAGTTTCCAAATCTCTGGTGGCTCCGGATGCGGCGCGCGCTGCCGTGCCGGCGCTCGACCGAGTCACCGACGACTTTGTTGACAAGTACGTACACTGCACCTGATATAACATCACTACATAAACACTGATAACGCCAGTCATTGATAAAATAGATAAAGCTGGAGTACATTTGTATTAACATTTACTTTGCTTTGACTTTAATGTTACACAATATGGCGTTTGCTGTATTGTTCATATTTCATCATGGTAATATACAGTTGACGATACAGTTTGCTCGGACATAAATGTGTACTTTAGGTGTATTCTCATGCTTTCTGTTGGTTTAAGGGAGTCAACGTGACGTCCCACTCATTATCTGCCTGTTTGTTTCTGCACGTTGCCAGTAAAGCTCACATTATGTAACAATAACAAGTGCTACTTTGTCAAAATGCCTACAGACGAATGGTACGAGTAAGTAGGTGCTCAAAAGATGAGCAAGTATGTCGAATGTCATGAATACACAAACATGTAAGTTATGAAAACTTTGTTGTACTAGATAAGCAACTAAAGCAAACTTTCCATAGAATACGTGCACAGTTGTTATAATACATAACGCTTTATGAGAAGGAGGCTTATGTAACGCCGAATGTGAATGAGATTTATGTATTATATAGTAAACCCGTACTAAGTAGTCCGCTGCTAAAAAATCAGTTAACTAGTTCAACAGTTTCGCGGCATTCCACGCTCCGTTGAGGACAAAACAAGTCTGCATTCATTGCCGTAAATAAGATAATCGTTGTTTCTATGATAGCGCTCTTGTCTACTGGCAGAACGTTAGTTACGTTATTTCATTCATCTAATATTTAATTCTGATCTGATAACATTTTGCCCCGAGGTCCAAGCACACCATTAACCCTTTTCATACTACTGTCACTTAACATGTCTTTCAAACTTAATTTTTCTACGTTTTAATTAACATTAATTTTGTACGATATTTACGAGTCTCTTATGTCATATAGCGGTAATATTTAAAATTACCTACTCCTGCCCTAATACTAGCTTAGCTCTACTATTTACTAGAGGCGCGATACCGTATTGCCATCCTGATCCTATGAACTGTAATTATTATTATAGACGCCTCTACTACAAACCGTTACAATCAATCGCTCTGGATCGGTATAAATTTTCCGAGTGCGAGCCATGCATGTTGAATCAGGTTTAACGAGCACATCCCGTTCGGAGCAGCACTGATGCTCTCGCACTTCATTCCGGACAACAGCGATTGGCTCATTAACGAGGGATCCCAATTCATGACTACAAACACCACATGCATATCACTTGCTACAATTACTGTGTTGAATTGAAAATGGTTGTTCTATATAGATATTCATAGGTAATAGTGAAACTATTATGACTGTGGCATTGTCGCGCCTGTATTGTTATTAGTTCACCTTATTACTTTATTTAATATTTAGATATTAAAATTATGTTATATATTTCGACGTTTAAGTAATTGGCAATAACTTACTGACTACTGCATTAAAGCAACTACTATTGAAGTATATCTTTTTCAGATTTGAGCGAATCATAGACCATAACCACGATCTTCCGAAAGACTTCATAACTGAACTATACAAATGGGCCCTTGAATGTAAGTAGCACGTTTTTCACTACAATACCAGTAGACATTTCATATATCAAGTTAACAAGCAGTGCTTAAAATCAATACAAAATATCAAAGCCATTAACGAGCTTATATGATGCCTGACACGGTATGATACGAATCAGTTTAATGTGTTTCTAAAAGTATTTTTTATTCGTAGGTGTGGGAACATGGGCCCTCGGTACTAGGCTCGGCTGCCTCGAGGCCAACGACGCAGACGCCAAGGAATTCATCAAATGCATCCACGGGTTCTTTCACAGCGTACCCGAATTAGAGCTCTCGGCCCCGCTTTGGAGGTTATACCCCACTAAAGCGTACAAAACCTACGTGGAAGCTTTGGACGCCTTCAGATCGCTCTGTTTGAAAAGACTGACTGACAAAGGCGTTTGTGGACACATAGCTAAAGCTTCTGGGGAAAAAGTCGCTACCATATTAACGTTGGATCTTTTGCTCGTCGGCGTGGATACAACTGCAGCGGCCGCCGCGAGTACCTTTTACCTATTAGCTAAGAATGAGAGAGCACAGAAAGTGCTACAACACGAGCTTGATAACAATTTGACGAAAAATAGAACACTTAACGCCAAAGATCTAGATCAACTGCCATATTTGAAAGCATGCCTTAAGGAGGCCTTGCGGTAAGTAGAAATATTACACGTATAGCAAACAGGAAAAACTTATATTTTCATAGGGCCGATACATGTTTGCATTCAAATAACACTAAAAGCAATAAATTTATTGCTTCATACGTAAGCGCCCGAAAGATTATTTCTCTATAATGTTAGACACTATCGGGCTAATAGTATAATAAAAAATCATTAAGAATATTTGGGGATATACTCTAAAGCTTAAAGTAGGCATGGCGTATCTAAAGTAGAGTCAAAACTATAGAATATTAACATAATTCCTGTTGTTCTAGAATGAAACCCGTCATTTTGGGCAACGGAAGATGTCTTCAAACGGATGCCGTGATAGCAGGATACGAAGTGCCTAAAGGAGTGAGTATCGTCTTTTTATTCAAACTTAACATGCTTGAATTAACAACATATGGTTCACACAATATGAAACTCCCATGTGTAACAGTCGTAGTGTTGATATTCAATTAGCAACAAACTAATTTAAGATCTTTCGGGTGTGAATTGATTAAGACTTACAGAACATGTAAGCAGTCGAAAATAAGTAAAACATCGTAGCATTCTTTCTGTTTTAGTCTCACGTTGTTTTCCCGCACTACGTCCTGTCAAACGAAGAACGATATTTCCCATCGCCTGAACGATTTATCCCGGAAAGATGGCTGAGGGAGAGCGACACTGTAAAAGGACAATCCTGCTCCTATGTGAGGAAAATCTGCGAGAAACAGAAGGAGACTGGTATCCATCCGTTTGCTTCTCTTCCCTTCGGTTTCGGAAGACGAATGTGCATCGGGAAGAGATTTGCAGAGGCTGAGTTACACCTTTTGTTAGCCAAGGTAATGATTCGATAATAGCTAAATGGTTTATTAACCAAAGACATGTTTTTGAATACTACATTTGGAATATCTAAATATGTTAATACAACTTTTACGTGAACATTCCATTGTCGCCATGTGGCGAGTAGAAATCTCGCAAATTACGAACGACACAAATACTTTTACTACGTTATAAAATATCATATCACAATCATTCATCATTTTTAATTAGTATTTTTTCATATAATCTCGTAGATATACTCTTCCACAAAACAGAAATGTAACGAGAAAAACAAACATTAACTACCAGTACAGTTGTGTAATAATAGCAAAAATCCAAAACGACCGGAATCGCCTCATTTATCATTGGAACGTGATCGTAAAATTTCAGAACATCTAACATACACGCACATCTTCAAATACAAATCCTATATGTATGTACATAAACACATATTTACGTCGATTTACGTAATGTATAGATCAATGCGCATAACGTAATAAGAACCAACGAAGGATAGTCAAATGAAGGATTTGTATGAGTTTTTTTATTATTCGCTACAAATACAAATCTATTTGGAGGAATCAAAAATTCGATAATGTGTGTTTCTGTAAGACTTTACAGACTGTAGCGTTCGCGGATTCACGATGCTAACTCTACTTAGCACATTTTAAGAAAGTTTTAGAAAACGCTTGTTGTTTATCAACAATTACACCTTTACAACGCTCAAATACAAATGAATTTAACTATATCTCTATGCCTATAATCGATTAATATTTATAAAATATTTATTAGAAAATTTATTTACGCTCATTTTCATATCCTCATAATAACATGAAATCTTGCAAGTAAAGCTTTTTTTTATCAAATTACTTCCAACGTGCGTACAATAAAGGTCACCTCACATCGTCGTTATTGAATTTCCCTATTATTTCAGACCTTTCAACGATACAAAGTCGAATGGAAGCACAAGGACTTGACGTACAGCGTGACGCCGACATACATCCCTAACGAACCCTTGCAGTTCACTTTGAAACGAAGAAACCTAGTTACATCCTAGAGCTATTTTTGGACGGCATTTTTATCTATAAACAAACGTTGCCATGGGCACATGGGAAGATTGAAAATCAAAGCTGCAAAATAATGCTACAGTTACCTAAAAGTTATTAAGTTAGTATAAGTAGGTATACTCTTATATTGTTTCCTTTCAGATGAGAAATAGCTTGATATCATAGTATAATAACAGTTTATTTCCAAATGACATGACTAAGGACAAGGATACTATTAACCTTCTTGACCTAAGCGGAATTACGACGTTAATTTATAATAAAGAAAACATCAACCAATGAACCCACGATTGGTTGTAGAGTACCCGCCACATAAGGTGGCAGTTGGAGGCGTCGCCACAGTCGCGTAATCCAGTGTTGCCAGTAAACACGCCAAAATTAGCACTCACTGTGCCATACGGCTCGATACATTATATTGAGGTTTCATTTGTAACGATCTTTGGTTGCAGAGCTATAAACTCAAATAAAACAAATTAATATACCAAAGTCAAAAGTCAAAATATTTTTATTCAAAATAGGCCCTATCATAAGCTCTCTTTGAAAGTTATTTTATGATCTAAGTACAAATTAAAAAAACTATATATTGACAAAAGGAATATATATGAGTGAAGTGGAAGGGCGGTTACGTAGGGGCCGGCCTAATAAGACATATATGTAACAGTCAGATAGACGCTATATTGAAAAAAGGTGACGTTAGGAGTACCTATAACCGCCGAGAGTGTATTAGAGAATGTATGAATGTCAATGAAGCGAAAGTGGTCTGTCAGGATCGGGACAAATGGGGATCCGTGATCTCTGCCTACCCCTCTACAGGGAATCAGGCGTGATGTGTATGTATGTATGTAAAAAAACTATTTCAAACATGGCAATGAGCATTGTCTTTACATATTTTTACCGAGGTTAGTTCACCAACCATTTCGGCTGCTCAAGATGCCACGTCATGAAGACCACGACCGCTCTGATAAGAGCGTAACGATTGAGAAGAAGAAGTTCAGCGGAGACACTTGGAGAAGAACTAACAAGAAACTCCAGAAATCAATTTATTATAATCACCCTTAACAAACATAAAAATTACAAAGAGTGGGCAAAAAACACAACGCTGGTAATACTAAATTTACCTTTCATACAAAATAACACGCAATGGCGGAAACGTCAAATTTAGTTCCAAGTTTGGCTACTGCCACCTTATGTGGCGGGTACTCTACATTTTTTATCTCATATTCGGAGAATGAATATTGATTACGTAGTAATGACAAATAAAAGAGTAACATGACATTTTAGTGACAAAATAACTCTTTAGGTTAAAGTATGCATAAGCACTTTTGGGAAGTAGGTGTTATTTAAAGAAATAATCCAAAGTTGAATTTATATAATCAGTTATATAAATTTTAATAAGAAAATTATGTTATTTAGCAAAGGTTTTATCAATGTAAGATAATAAAATTAGTTTGGTTTGTAATAAAATACGAAATTGTATTGTCTTTGATTTCCTATTACCACGGACATTTTCTACTTATATAGCAGAGGTCAGGTTTTACATAATAGAACATACAGAAAAAAAACCACCATATATCATATATAAACTTATGTTACTTCTACACAAAACCACACTTTACCTAAAATATCAAAACTAGAGAGCTGACCACAGATATGTCGTTCAGATGTGACAAACACGACAGATAAATTAGCACATACGTCCAATAATATTTTTTACACACACCGTCGTATGAGAGAAGTACTTACTATTTTGTATTATTACCTATTTATACATCTTTACACGGCGCCAAGAAATATCATCTGTCTCATTGGGTGTCCTACCTATGCGTCTAACGATTGGTTCGGCCATTGAATTACTAATTCCGCAATTACGGAGATGGATACTCAAACCATATCAATGGCCAAAGATCTTCGTAGAAAAGACAGAGGTAATTGTTACCCCTTGACTAGCCCGAAAAGGTTATGAGGTTGTGAAGAATGTTACTTAACTTTGCTAACCCTGAACGACTCCCCTAGTCCTTAGTTTGTTAGGTTTGTTGTACTTACTATTTAGCCGAATCGTTGAGCTGGTACTCGTTGGAGCGGCTGAAGCACTCTTGCACGCCGGGGTCCACCCATAGGCGCTTCATCGCGGCCAACAGCTCTTCGCTGAACGGCTCAGTATCTTCCATTCTTTGGATGACGTCGAACACCATTTTTCCATCGCTCTAAACAACGAAAAAGAGAATATTAGTTAAAAGGTTTTATTGCCAGGTAACCCTTCCAGGTATTATTCAACATAGGAGATAGTTAGTGCTCTTATATTAGGACACGGCTTATCACCCGTCGCCAAAAGTACTATCTGGTTAATTAATTAATTAAGGGTTGATATTTCAACTGTTTATGTTGTTTCGTTTGCTATTTCATACAAATAATCTTGAAATTAGGGATAGCCATAGCGCTTAGCGACAATTGTTATAATACGTTTTATTTGTTATAGTGACCTACACAAATACTCATAATAAAGAACACAAATAATCTGTGCATGCCTATACTGTAACGGTCAACCTACTTAGCTTAACCCATTTCTTATTCAATGTTGGTCCCATAGGATACAGGTTCACAGTACCAATAATAATTAGCGCTCCAAGTAACTGAATATCCATTAGAGTGCAATCGAAACAACAGACGGAATGTTTCATTTCCGATATCCGATCTATCTATAACATCGACCGACTTTTGCTCTAAATATAGTCTTCATTCTTTGCCTAAATATGTTTTACACGTGTGAAAGTTGTACTGACACTGGTTGCAAATGAAACATTTTACTAACGACGAAAATATCCCTGTTACAAAATAAATTTTCGTTCATCTGTAAGCTATTCGGACATTGACCGAAAATATGGAATGTAAATGTGTTTGCACTCAGACTAATTATGACTATTATATAATAAAGGTAAATTATTAATTTGATAAATTCATATTGAAACTTAACATTATTGTATAGTCTGTATTTGTGTACTGAATAGGCGATGGAATCACTACCTATCACGTGGAAAACTGGCTATTTGGGGTATAATTTGTCTAAGAGGACCATCCCCTCCGTAGATGTGTTAGTAACTCAAGCTTGACCACCCCCGAAAAACCTAATAAATCACGTATATAACTTTAATATGACCATTCAATTGGATCGCGTACACAATACCCTCAGCCGTTTTACATTCAATCCGGTACTTTGCACTCCCGATGAATATTGATCGGTGCGGGAGAGATAAGCCTGCAGACACACCTAGCACTACTCAAGATATGACGAGAGTGCGAAATACAAATAACGACTACACTTTCCTGTTCATATTATTACAAAATTACGATTCAAGACCGATAAAACTTTAGGGATAGTGAGAGGGATTGGCTAATCAAAGACTAAGTTACAACAGAAAGCAGCTAAAGAACGGATAGATGATTTCTTCGAGGTTTATTGCGATAAAAAGGTCATTGAAAATTTGTTATGTGTTTTTCTGACTAGGATTTTTATATAATTTAATAAACACAGATACAAAATGTTCAGCCTTCGATTACGGTTCAGATTGTGCGATGGGCTGGTTAACATCACAGCTCTTAAGGTTATGAATGCATAATCTGCATCATGCGGAAAATGTATGATCATAACATAGGTACACACATTTATTAAATGACTAAGAGATAAGTCAACATCCATGTTACCGTTTCGGTGTTGGTTTGTTTGCATTAGTCATTAGTATTTCATAGAATGGGTTTGAACCGGGACGTTACACATACCCTCATCCAAACAAGCAAACCTAATGGTAGAACATGTTCGTATAAAATGTTTTAATACATAATATTCACATACATACTTCTAAAGTCACATTGTACAAAAATTAGTACATGTATACTTAAACTACTTACTTAAATAGGAAATACGGAGATAATAAATATGTACATTTGTACACTCGTTATAACACAAACTAATGGCTAATTTTAATCAGAGTTTAAAATCAAGGACGTATTCATTGAGGACTTTCAGGACACACAAGATCCTACACTTGCAAGGTATTCAATAAATTATACATTTCATACATACACTAAACGACCATTATAATTTTACAGAGTAGTCAGTGTGCTAGTCCATATCCGACATTACAAATATAGTGCATATTACCATGTCTAACTCACGTGTTAACTAGATATTGGGTGATTTCATGCGAATAGTTTATGTAAAAACTCAGTGACAAATCCATCAGACATGTCGAGATACATGTTTATCGAGCTCCTGATAGCCGCAAATGCTTTCAAGGATTTTGATTGACAGCGTCATGTTGAGTACCATTCTCGCTACTCCATATGGGTACACTAATACGTTTGATACGCATTAATAAAAACACGTGTTCCGGTAGCATGATAAGTATTGAATTATTGCGGTTCGCAGCCACTATGTATGTACACATGAAGAACATTCTGTATTAATTACATTGATTAGCTCGTGTCTGTATATTGTGTTTAATATCAAAGACATATATTTCCTTTGATATCTTTTAAATCAAACAGGGTTTTAGATGGCATTAATTTGGGTTATTTTCGCCTAATTAATTGTATTTTATTTCCTCACGGACACCACTTAGAAGTCAAAAATAAAGGCTGATCTTATCCAACAACTATCTATTTAACTTAACATTGTTTCCAACAGGGTTATAAATGGATAATATTGACAGCAATAACTGTGAATTACTCAAAAACACTCGCTGATCTAACGTATCTTGAACATATCCTATATACTATAACTCTATATCTTTGTGTCAGTGCAACACACTAGATACTCCAGTTTCCTAGAATAGCTGGATAGTGTAGCATCGTTTACCTTTTGTCTTGCGTCCTTGAAGATCGAGTTTAGCCGGGAAACGTAAAACTAGGCGATTAAATGGCACCAAAGCGTAACATTAGAATATTAACTACTTACATATCAGCCAATGACATATTATATACCTAAGCACTATAGAATTTACGAACAGGTGTGGAATTGTATTGTTCATTAGCACGCAAACTGCTCATATAAATTTGTAGACTAGGGTGGAAACTAAAGAAATAAAGAATAATGGGAGGTTAAGCTTTGCTGACGTACTCGTCATCATGCTAATCTCTATGAACACAATATACAAAGGTGAACTTTAAACAGTGACTTGTAATAAGTTAACATTAGTTATATACATATATTATAGCTTTAAAAATATACGGATCTAATAAAAAAATAATTATCTGGGGAAAAAATAATTCGTATGTATTCTCCCTAAAAGATTCATAATATTAATAGCGACAGCGAAATTACAGTCACAAAATAAATCCTAGATATGAATATGAATCGAATGTTACTAATATATTTGATTTGAACATCTTTGAATGTTTTTCAGATCGTATGGTTTTGTCGATTCTTTAGAGGATTACAAACATTAGTACTTATAATAAAACACGTAAAATCCCAGTTGTATAGCCGCGCTATTCAACTACTAATGTATAATAATGAAACGTAATTATATTTAATTTATTGTTTCTAGCCAATAGGCAAAATTTCATGCCACTGCATTGAAACAATATACACGTGGGAATGTAGCCATAGAATTAGTGTGTATTATCATGAAAGGTGTGGTAATTAAGTAAGCCATTGAAACCGAAACGACTTGTGAATAGTGACAAAAAAATGGTGTCTGGTTATTATTATTCAAAGTTAGTTAAATTTAGAAGTTATTCATTTATAATAAAATTGGAATTCGATTGTAACATTGAATTTCTGACAATCCTGGAACTTAGTTTCCAATTTCAGTTCCATATTGATTAGAGACTTGTGTTTAATGAAAGAGCTGAATAAAGAACTGAGGTTTATTTTTACCAACTGGCCAGATATCTTCAATGCAACAACAGGGTAAAGGTAACGAAAGATTCTTAGGTCTGACTTTTTTCATACTTTATCATCCTCTAAGGAAATTATGAATGTGTGTCTAATGTCCAACCAAACTTAAAAAAAAGCTAAGCTTATTTTCTCTGTGCATATGTTAAGCAGTTTGTAGAATAGGACTGTTGCTATCTTTAAGTTAATTAAACAAAGAAATCTAGCGGTAGATTATGAGAAATGGAGCAGTAATCTAGTTTTTTTTCCATTTACTCATAGTAATACGTGATCACTCTTTGTCAATTACAACTCGAGTACAAAAGCCATGTGAAATATTATTATTGCCACTTTCCATTCCATTCTATTATGAATGTACTTATATGTTACTGCTAAATTATGAATACATAGGTAGCCTATTTGTATATTTGTCAGTAATTTTATACTATATTATATATTACCGATTAAATAATCGATTTATATCTGAAGTTAAGTTAACTCATCCGTCGATTTTGTCGTCGAAGACCAAAGAGTGTACCAAAAAAAGTTAACATTATTTCAATAATCTCATCAAATCATAAAGATTTTATCCGTTTTCGTATCCCTTAGTTATCAGCGACTCAGCACAGTTTGTAAAGCCTCTTCGTAGCCTTGGAATAAAAATGGATCGCAGTGATAGTGAAAGTGGCATTTAATCGGCTCAATCTAATTCACTTGACAGAGAGAAGCAATTGACGCAGGTTAACGCACTAGGAACACTTCGTGAGTGCTCTCTCATGAATAAATACGAGTTATCGATTTCGAACGAGCTTCACAGAATTGCATTCGACGAGGCGCCATTACAAAATACCACTTTGAGTAACCGTGATTGCTATAACGGGTCAAACTCAACAAGGGTCAGGTTTTATTGGTAAAATTAAAGCATTGAATACGTTTAATAAATATTCGCTAGTTAAAATTCAGTCCTTGCACGCAACCGCCGCTCGGCTTATTGTTCGGCAAAGAGTTTACTAAGCATTGGAAATTCCATTTTTTATAAATGCACGAACACATGCACCCCTATGTTTCAACTGATGCTATCGAGCAATGCTATTATTTTGAAATTGCCCTTTCTATAAGCAGTGCAGGATTCAACTACAAACAGCTAATTAGATATAAAAATTTAATTATTATTCAAAGTATGCTTTGATCAAGATCGTCTATATTTACGGCCAAAATGAAAAAAATGCTATGGTGCTTTGGGTTTAAGTAGTGCATTGGTGTACCGAATGGAAGAATCTATATAATAGAAAGAAGGGGAGGACCATAAACACATTCATGAGTGAGTAGTGAACAATAAAGATCTTCCATGAGTTGTTCAAGGTTAAAGATAAGGTTCAAAATCTTTTTCTATCGTGATGAGACGATGTGGCGTTCATACATGTACGTACCTCCCGATCCTTGTTTCCGTAGGTGATGCCAAGGTTGGGCATGGCGCGTAATATCGCCACCAGCGACTGGATCGTGTTGCTGTACACCACCGGTCGATACTGCTTGAAGTCTTCATTTGTGAAACCACTTTCGTGAATAATTCTGGCGAGGAAGAAACACAGTGTTGGTTATTCGAGAAGAAACGTTTTAAATTTATTTCGTAAATGTCTACTATGTGATACTAGGCAGTCAGTACATCGAATGATTCAAGCCTTTGAATTCAGAAATATTTGTGTGACCTATTATTATAATATGAGCATATAAACTACGAATATAATGTGACTTGAAACTATAATATCTTATTCTCAACTAAGCTGTTTGTTAACAAATTCTCAATTAGCCAAATTAACGAAGCTCAATGTCAATCTAATAAAATTGAAATATTTTGAATGGGGTCATTGAAGAACACTGTTTGTAAATGATTACGTTCAGTTAAGGCTCATATTGGTTGTAAATTATAGGACTATACTTGTGTTATGAATTGATAAGAAAAACTGATAAAACAATCACATTTCTTTTATTAGGAAATTCACGCAGTGCAAATTTAGATTTGAAAGTAAGGTTTTCCTGTTATTACATATTGTTTCTATACCGAACGTGAAACAAGAAAGGGAACGGCTACAAACACAATCTAAATAAAAAACTTGTGCGATCATGGACAGTTCCCATTACGAAAATCCAATAAAGAAAGGTAAACGCACGAAAATAGACATCGGTAAACTAAATAGATGTATTCTTTATTCGCGTGTCAAATTTGCTGGGGCGCGCCTGTCCTATCGATTTATCACATACTTTTCCGCGAGGACAACAGCTCAAATGTGTTGTTCAGTCGAACAATGACTTGACGTCATGGGCTCGTTTACCCAGTAATCCGAACTAATAAATAGTTTTCTTGGACACGGACAGTCCATACTAGGCTACTAATTTCAGAATAACAACATGCAAACATTTCGAACGATACTATAATTTATATTTAAATTGCTTCAGTTAGGTCCCAGTGCATATGATAAAACGATTTTCAAATTAACATCGTTCTAGTAAATAAGACGCACCGGACAACGATTTAAGCAATTTAGTAGTCGACTTTTAATGACAACAAGCGTTTACTGCCCATTAAAGTATTACTCATCGCAATATTGAATGAAATCCGGTATAATCAATAACCTTACGGGTGCAAGACCTAATGACTTTGGTGAAGTATGACACACATCATGTCCATAATAGTTTGTATGTTACCACAAGAGGGATCACAGTCGTGACATAAATATACTCAGTAATTAATAAACAGCTACGTCACATTAGAAATTGAACTCTTCATTAATGTTTTAACTGTCCTCAAATTTATTCAATAGAGAAAGTGATGGAATACCAACTAAATGTTTTCACCGTTCTATTAGCTATCCATGATGAATATCAGAATATTAACGTGTTATATTAGGTGAAAATAAGATAACATAAACTTTCTGTTTTATTTTTATAATTCAATATCTGTTAATGCGTTCAAAACTTAGTTTTCAGGACAACATATTATCACAACCACTGATTATGAAAATCAAACTATTGACCTATATTTACTAAACAATATCCTACAAATTTCATCCGATATATCAAAATTTAAGTAATTTCCGGAGATGTAATATAGTTGGTTATACTTTAACTGGCCAAGCGGAGTCTTAAACGCTGGCGTTATTAAGTTAACTTTTAAACTTTCAAACACATTCGTAAAATAGTAACGTTTATAAACTATTAAATTTCTTTGCTAAAACATCGTTGTCTCAACGACACAGACAACATATGTGTTCATACAATTAAACTTAACTATAATCTATTTGCTTTCTCTGTTTTGTCTACAATGTTGTTTTCACACATCAATGAGTACACTTTTAACCAAATAACTAATCTAACAACAGGATGATAACCTGCGAAACAGATGTAATACAATTAGCCGATTGTTATTATCATAATGTAACACCTTGTAGTTACATAAAATATTGTCTATCATGATAAGATAAATGGTTATTATTTGATAATTTGCAGATAATCTAATTTGTCTTAGTAGGTGCGACAAATAATCAGTGCGGATCGAATTTAAACATAGAACGTATGTAGTTAGTAAGTTTAGTCAAGCTTGAATCATGTTTTATCCTAATTCCCTACAAATACAGCAGCAAAATTCAACAATGCTCCAAATATTGGTTTATACCCAATCAAGTATTGCTTCATTGTTTCAGGCATTGTTACAAAACAACAAACAGTTTAAAAACATATGTAATTTTCAACTTTATCGCTCGCACAGATTCCAAAGGCAAAATTCGTATACTTAGATAATGTTTGTAACAACTGTGTATCTAGCATATCAGTATTTTGTTAGGAGTCGAAAATACTTACTTCATCTGCTTAACTATTGTGCTTTTGCCAGACTCTCCGGCACCTGTAACAATAATAAAGACATGTTAAAATAAATAAGAGATTAGAACCTTACTACATTTCTTATATCATAAATAACTATAGGTACCAATATGCATTTGACCCAAAACTTAAAAGGGCTAATAACATGAGTTGTATAATTAAGTTAGAATGATAACAATGTAAATATTTAAGTAACATGATATTCACTTGTTCCAAATTGCATTTCAACTAACTAAGTAATTCATTATAATTTAACTGTATTACGTGATTGATAGTGATGTTTGATGACTTGAATTCTAATAGAAAATTGGTTCAGCAAATATTCGTCTAATAGCACAGTATAATAAAACAAATTATCGAAGCTTCTAATACGAATATAGAACGTATGCACCTATATATAGGTTTAATAATTTCATCTCAGTCTTTTATTAATTTAGGGACAGCCGGTGGACGTAAAATAAAGAGACAAAACGGTCGAGTCGTATCCAATCTGCCATCAATAAATAGGTGATTCAGCGAGAACAATATTCCATATCATACATTGAAGTACGTATTCATATTGTACATTTTAGGGACTGAAATATGACCATTTCTTTTAATTGAGAGATAGGATATATAAAGAGGAAATCAGTATTGCATAGTATGACTATAACATATGGTAAATTTCCTTAGCTGCCAGTACACCTATTACCGAAGTAAAAAACGCAGTATCTGTAAAACGACCTTACGGCGCATCGTTAAAGTTATAACATATAAACACATGTCTTCGTCAAATTTAAAATAGCACTGTGGAATAAATAAACAGACGCTACTGCAGGCAGGAATAGAATACGCTATGCTCTGTGTTACAACGAACAAATACAGATATTTCAATGAACTTTTACTCTATTTTATCTGCAGCAACCAACAGCGCAAACAAGATAAATTTTAAACTGTCTTTGGGCAAGGTACGTTTTAACAATTTTGCTGCTATATGCGAATTTAGAATCAGAGTAATGAATAACATTTGATTTTAATCTTCCTTGTATTGTATTTCTCTCAATCATTAATAGAGAGCTTAAATATATTTCTATACATCTTATGAGACTGGAGCTGAATACCTCTCCGCTACACTATATGAACTGTATAACAAGATAGGTAAGACTAACAAGATGTGTACTATACAAAAAACACTCAGAAGTTTAAAAATACGGATTCAAAGCATTCATTCATAACCAATTAATGCCGCGTATTCTGCCAAGTTTATGAAACGGTTGCTAGCCTAATCCATATTAATGGCTAAAGTTACACGTTTCTTTTCACTTGCAACAAGGGCATTAATTCCACGACCAACGAAATCATTTACAAAACGAAACAATCATGACATTACAATATTTATTCAACGATCAAACAATTTTTATGCTTTGTCACAAAGCGCATGCGTGAAAAATTATTAAAGCCTTTACAAAAATAAGAGTTTTTACGGGAAATAAACAAATGTTACATTAGTTATTCATTCTGGTGATGTTATAGGAAGTGTTTTTAGGCGTAGGAATGACAATAACTACAATAAATTGCTTAATGTGGGTGCATTTAAGATAACGATTTTTAAGTTCTATCCATACAAAAGAATGATTTCAATCTCAGATACATAGAGCTTTTGTCATACACAAGTAGCTAGCTGTACACAATTGCAGAATGCGCGAATGGCCGATCTCTGACCCCTCGATACAACATATCACCTACGCAGTCCTACATTTGTCAATGAATGGCAGCATCATTGAAGCGGCTACCTAGTCATGTCTGCGTCATACTAAAACCAACTCGATGTTTCTGTTAATGGTGATCCTATAAGGATGCACTATATTTGGTAACATTATAGAGATGCTTATAATCTATGCATGCATCGTAAGTATGAAATGTGTTTAGTTACCGCTGCAAGATTAGTTCTTAAAAAAAATTGCATACATGTTCACTGAAGGAAGGTTGATCCTAATGACTAATTTTAAATACTCGCAATTGGGTAGTAATAAAGAATTTCATACTTTATTTATCAAGTACAAGGAGTGAAATTATCCAGCAATACTGTTTGTTATTTAATTATACTTAACTAATAAATAAAGTATAAATTGAGCCTGGAAAATATTCAATCCAAATACCTAATACTCATCCAAATACTTTTGCCTAATTTAACACTAAAAATTCTGTCATCGTTAACTTTACGTGGTTAAAAAAACTTTATGGTTTTTCTTTGTTATTTATTCGTGAATGTGGTAAGAATACGCAAGTAGCTCATCGTGTGACTTTTTTGTGAATTTAGTGCTGGCTATCACCTTGCATATAATTGTGTTCTGGATCAAAAACCACTTATTACTTCATCCAGAGATCAAGGTCAGAGGTGTACGTATAGCATAATCAGGCGATCGTCGCGTGTGCTTATCGCAACATTGTATCTAATCATATTGACAATTTGAAGTCTAGGTTATCTTTATACTTAAATCTACAGCCAGATAAACAGATTTTCATGTAGCCAAGATAAATCCTATCATATTTATCCCAACTACTATGCAATAAAAAATGTTCTAGCACAATCAACGAACATATCTGATATGAGAGCATTAACTTAACTTTTATAACTTTGTACCTGCCATGCATCCGCTCCAATTAATATATATTAATAACTTCCCTCGTATGTTTTATGCAAATAAAATTGCATTTTTTTTTTATATATTTAATAGGCAATCTCAGAACAAAGTACAAAATTAATTCAATACAAACCTCTGCATTTTATATGACTTATTATTACTTCTACTTAACATAAACATAAGCCAGTTGCTACAAATTCTATGAAGATGCAATAAGACATCACTATGTGTTACAATTGAAACAAGTAAAAAAATAGACTTAGAGAAAATAGATTCGGGCACAGTAAAATTATAAATAGTCGAACGGGTCACGTGCATCATAATAATGACGAGCATGAATTAACAGCAAGTCTCATTGGCCATTCATGGTCACTTTAGCACGCCAACGCAGTCACGTCTCATACCGCCATATGACACCAATTAACCTGTCTCCTTAGCACTTGGTGCGCTGGTGAATTGAATTAGACACGTCTTATTGCCTGGCGAAGATAGGTGCAAAGCAGATTGCCTATACATAGCCTCGGGTTTCGATTTTATCTATTTAGACAACTATTTAAAGACTTACTTATGAGTAATTTAATTTATAGTTAATGAGACTGTTGATAAATAGCTATTAATAGAAATAGATTAGTAAAAACTTAAAAAAAAAAATTAAACATTAACAAAACATTAGGAATAAGAATACAGAACTTCTACTGTCTTTAAATAATAGATAATTATTTATTCCTATCAATTTAATGTAAACGTAAATAAGAAAAAAATTGAGTCTAATAGCTACAATATTATTCAGTAGGTATCCTTTAGCCAATAAATGCAGTAAACCAACAATAATGAATACGAACAGGTTGATTTATTAACAAGCGAATTATTCATGTTTTAGTGGTGACACGAACGGTCAATCATCAATGACTAATATACTGATTCATCTAACGTACCTTAATTGAATTAAAGCAATAACCGGTTTTCTGTGATACTGCATGTTTATGAGCTAGATAGTATAGTAAATATTATTTAGATATATGATAACATTAAGTCATGTACTAAGGCTAGTAAGAAATCTTGTCAAACGTAAAACATTATGAATAATTGAGACATATACAAGTATTAGCATAAGAAAGTTATCGTCGCATCGGTTGAGTAACTAACGCAAGTAAAGAACGGGTATGTATGTCAAAACAAACAATATTTTACAAAACGTAAGGCTAAATCGACAATGCCTTTGTATTCGACTAACAACAAGAAACAATTCCAAAAATGAATGGTTAATCTATACAGTGAACAAGAACCATCTCGGTTTAACAGTTTCACTAATTAACGAAATTACACTGCTAGATAAGTAATTAGCGTAAGAGTTTTTGTTTGTTTTAAGATACAATGTGGCTACTATTGCTTTTCATTACTGTACAAATAGCCTCCAAAGTACGTTATTATATGTAAAACACATATGTTCTTCCTTCCAGTGATCATAGTTACAAAAAAGAATTTTCTCTTTAGCATGCCACTATCTCTTCTTAGTACTTCGGTAATATAGTTAGTAACATTTTAATTCATGAAAGTGTCATTGAAAAACAGCTATACGTATCAACTTTGATAACGACTATATTGGGAAACTAACCAAAATGTTACCATTTATACAAAACAGACGCGTTGTTAGGTGATAGCGAAAATTTAGTTTCTATTTCGCAACGGCGCAGTGCGATAATAACCAGAAGAGAGTATTAATAGCCTAGGTAGTACAATGTCGCCGATCCTAAAGATATGCATGTGATCTAAATAAAATTGAAGATCAAGGCGAAAGTCGTGATCATCTGGTGCCAAGCAACACGTCACCGCGCGTCACGCACAAGTTTCGTTGTACGTTACACAAATAAAGACATCGTAATCTTTAAATCATTAATTGCACTAGATAGCATTACCTCTGCGATATCGAAAGAAAACTTTTCCAGATATTGTTAACAGATGATATTCGACACTCTACTAAATGAAAGATACAAGCAATATAACATATAATTCTCATTCAGTCCTTGGTTACTCCCAACACTTCTAACGGAAATGGGTATGATGTATGTAATTGGATGTACATATTTGTAAATCAGCTAGCTACGAGAGCTGCCAGCTGTTTTTTTCCTCCTACTGGCATACTCAACCGAAATTTGTTTTCTATCAATATTGTCATATGTTACACTACTATCATCTTATAATCTAAATTAATTGATTTTACTTTCAAATGAGTTAACTGTAATATTAAACTCAGTAAATCCTAATACATTATATATATTGAGCATATAGCAAGTATAGAGTCAGAGGTTCATACAAAACCACCCTAACAAGGCACCAATTCAACTTTGAGTCACAGTTCAATTGTTATCATAACACCAGGTGCAACACGAGGAACCTTTTCAAACACATGCCACTTTCAATAATGTGCAGCTATGGAATAACTGACAAACTTATCAAACTGCACCAAGCGATATCAGCTGACACTAAAACAATGACTTTGAGTGCGACATTTACATTCTTCTGTATTGATTTTAACGTTTCTATGTTACAATGGGCATACTTAGACAATGCACTATCGGTGACAGGTCATATTCTTAGCAACAAAATATAAGGTACTTAGTAAGTGCTTCCATCAGAAAAGAGTTGGTCAGAGATCAGTAGAAATTGCTTTGTTGGAAACAAAACAGAAACATAGATACATATGAGAATATTCAACCGTCTGCTTTCCAATATAACAAGCATAGGTCTTAAACTCTCTCAGATTGTTATTGGCTCACTTATATTCTTTAACCTTCTCATGCATTCTCTTCCCTACATCTAGCTGTTTGAATTATCCACTGTTTAACTATTCTTGGCTCCTATCCTATGTATCCTAAGGCCACAAAACTTGTGGATGCCATGACTATTTTATACAGATTATGGACTTTGAATAAATTATTAAAACGTAACTAACGGTCAATTGGCTTACTTAGTTATAAGAGGTTAATAGGGGTTTTGGGGTAGATTTTGATTGAGTTGTGTAATGGTAACCCCTAACCAGTATCCTCATTAGAAATGATCCCATGCAATGTAGCATTTCCTTCCTTGAGATTTGAGAACCACCAATATTGTTCTTCTCTCCAAAGACGTACAAATACTAACATACTTTCATCTCTTCTTAGGTGAATATACTAAAGACTTAATATTTCCTGACTTTGAGCATAAATATAGTTGAAGTGATTTGATCAATAAGGGATATGATAAATTACTAGCCCATCACCCAATTGAATCCATTTACTCCCAGTCGGCAACAGCATTCTCATCAGTGACATTCCAGAAAGCAAAACATTATAGGATTTAAACATCTAAAGGGGGATACTTGTGTATCATTAACCTTTATGTTACAATTACAAATAGCTTTATCTCTTGAGTAATTCCCTGAGCATATTGATTAGCAATTTAGAAACAGTCAGCAATTTTAATTAGTTCCAATAATTTTTTGTGTCATGTAAATCCTTTTGTTTAACATATGCTGGGGTTTACCTAAGTAGCATGTTGCCCTTTTGAGTCAGTGTTCCTATGAGTCACTGGCAAAGGTTGCTTGAATTACTTTAATATGGACATATTTCTTTTCATGAACACTGCATTCCACAGACATTGTTAATGGAATGCAAAGGACATTGAAAAACAATTGTTCAATATCCTTATATGTTATAATATATTATGTTTCTTTGCTAGAATAAACTAATTAACTCATTATTCGAAAGTAGGTAGACAAAATATTTGCCTGACTAAAAATTGTTAGAATTACTCATAGGGGACGATGAAACATACCTCAGTACTGGTTGAATAGAAATCTGGGTTTAGTAGATCAAGGAACAAGATTGATTTTTATAATATACGGCCGGGATAATGTAAATTATTGATCAATAGCTATTCGATAGAGATATTCGGTACCTAGATCATATTACGAACATAACTGAATACAAACCTAATAACAATAATTTGATATCCTTTGAAGCTTGGATACCATCCTCTTTGAGATTTCTCTCGATTTGTCGGCTGCGCGCCGCAGCCGCGCGCTCCTCTGCCGACTGGGCACACCCCATGTCGGCGCTCTTCTCGTCTAGCTAGGCCGGCTGCCCTGCGCCGGGCTAAATCTCACCGCTTTTTCTGCATGCGCTCCGTAAGCGCTCTCAAGCCCCGGTAAACCCGGAGCCACCGTAACCGTCACCGATAACACGAACACTATAGGCGTAACCTCACCACTGCACTCAGGCCGTAATTTACAAAAGATACACACGATTTTCAACAAGCACGTTATATAACGGGAATTAATCAACCGTTTGACGCAATTTAAACCGTGAAATATACTAAAACACTCTCTAATTAGCTGTAAATCTGTTCAAATACGAGATAATGGCCGCCGGATGACAAGCTACCTAGTTCTCTCCGCGACCGCAACCGCGCCCCGTTCAACTGACATTCGGTCATGCTCAGTGGATTCCTCTCGTTCGTTCACACATGCGCACCTAGCTCAGTACGGCGGGAAATACAAATTTTCGATGACCTACCAAGTACTGCTTCCTATTCGATGTACTTTAAGTGGAGATATAGATATATTTCAAAAAGAAGTTCAAAACGGTAACTGGGATATAATTAGGAAATAAATACTTATACGGTTGAACTTACATAAAATTATTATCTTCAACTAGTGCTGCCATCTAGTTTTGAGTAGTAATACTATGTGTTATTTGACTTAACAAAATACGAATTCCCTAATTTTGGGACTCAAGTAAGGAAATTTTATATGAATTAAAAATAAAGACTAATTCAAACGGGATTATATTATGATTATATATCATAGTATAATTAAATAAATTGATGTCTTAATAAATAAATAAATAGATTTTGATTAATTTGGTAATTGAGCCCCATACCACCAACCAAAATAATTAGAGTACCCGCCACATAAGGTGGCATTTGGAGGCGTCGCCACAGTCGCGTAATCCAGTGTTGCCAGTAAACACGCCAAAACTAGCACTCACTGTGCCATACGGCTCGATACATTATATTGAGGTTTCATTTGTAACGATCTTTGGTTGCAGAGCTATAAACTCAAATAAAGCAAATTAATATACCAAAGTCAAAAGTCAAAATATTTTTATTCAAAATAGACCCTATCATAAGCTCTCTTTGAAAGTTATTTTATGATCTAAGTACAAATTAAAAAAACTATATATTGACAAAAGGAATATATATGAGTGAAGTGGAAGGGCGGTTACGTAGGGGCCGGCCTAATAAGACATATATGTAACAGTCAGATAGACGCTATATTGAAAAAAGGTGACGTTAGGAGTACCTATAACCGCCGAGAGTGTATTAGAGAATGTATGAATGTCAATGAAGCGAAAGTGGTCTGTCAGGATCGGGACAAATGGGGATCCGTGATCTCTGCCTACCCCTCTACAGGGAATCAGGCGTGATGTGTATGTATGTATGTAAAAAAACTATTTCAAACATGGCACAGAGCATTGTCTTTACATATTTTTACCGAGGTTAGTTCACCAACCATTTCGGCTGCTCAAGATGCCACGTCATGAAGACCACGACCGCTCTGATAAGAGCGTAACGATTGAGAAGAAGAAGTTCAGCGGAGACCCTTGGAGAAGAACTAACAAGAAACTCCAGAAATCAATTTATTATAATCACCCTTAACAAACATAAAAATTACAAAGAGTGGGCAAAAAACACAACGCTGGTAATACTAAATTTACCTTTCATACAAAATAACACGCAATGGCGGAAACGTCAAATTTAGAGTACCCGCCACATAAGGTGGCAGTTGGAGGCGTCGCCACAGTCGCGTAATCCAGTGTTGCCAGTAAACACGCCAAAACTAGCACTCACTGTGCCATACGGCTCGATACATTATATTGAGGTTTCATTTGTAACGATCTTTGGTTGCAGAGCTATAAACTCAAATAAAACAAATTAATATACCAAAGTCAAAAGTCAAATTATTTTTATTCAAAATAGGCCCTATCATAAGCTCTCTTTGAAAGTTATTTTATGATCTAAGTACAAATTAAAAAAACTATATATTGACAAAAGGAATATATATGAGTGAAGTGGAAGGGCGGTTACGTAGGGGCCGGCCTAATAAGACATATATGTAACAGTCAGATAGACGCTATATTGAAAAAAGGTGACGTTAGGAGTACCTATAACCGCCGAGAGTGTATTAGAGAATGTATGAATGTCAATGAAGCGAAAGTGGTCTGTCAGGATCGGGACAAATGGGGATCCGTGATCTCTGCCTACCCCTCTACAGGGAATCAGGCGTGATGTGTATGTATGTATGTAAAAAAACTATTTCAAACATGGCACTGAGCATTGTCTTTACATATTTTTACCGAGGTTAGTTCACCAACCATTTCGGCTGCTCAAGATGCCACGTCATAAAGACCACGACCGCTCTGATAAGAGCGTAACGATTGAGAAGAAGAAGTTCAGCGGAGACCCTTGGAGAAGAACTAACAAGAAACTCCAGAAATCAATTTATTATAATCACCCTTAACAAACATAAAAATTACAAAGAGTGGGCAAAAAACACAACGCTGGTAATACTAAATTTACCTTTCATACAAAATAACACGCAATGGCGGAAACGTCAAATTTAGTTCCAAGTTTGGCTACTGCCACCTTATGTGGCGGGTACTCTAGTTCCAAGTTTGGCTACTGCCACCTTATGTGGCGGGTACTCTATTAAACATTTATGGACTTTTTGCACCCATGTCAGAACCCAACTGATTATGTATTGTCTATTCTCTCGAAGCTCGATGTTATATACAACATCTTTCCTCGTCTTACACTACATCGACATTACGAGGTTACAGTAGTGTGGTTACAGTTAGTACCGGACATGACAAGTGGGCAGTTGCTAATAACGCATCCAAAGGGGTAAGAGTTTATTAATGTGTTTTATTACATATACTCACAACAAATACCCTTCACCCCGAAAATGTACCTCTTTTTCATGAACAAAAGAAATAAAATCAAGGAGTCAAAAACTTATTCCATTAGATTATTTTTCATACATTTTAAAAGAGAAAAATGCCCAATTTGATACTCATGTTTGCTTCTTTTCACGATCTGAAATTCACGAAACACAATCTTATATAAGTCTTACCAAAACTAACCTACTAGCCGTAAGTAGATTCATATAAATATAGCTGAATTTCTAATGTTAATAAAATTATAATTTTAATATATCCGTAGTAATATTCGTAGGTTAATAGTATACTACGAATGTCGGTATAGTTGAGGTGCGGAAAAACTGTAATATGAATCAAAATTGATTGGGTACCAATTAGTGACAATTCTAAAGGCAATGAGTTAGTTTGTTACAGGCGAACAGTTCCAAGGCAATTGCTATTGAGTAACTGTCGTAATATAATGAGGAATCCCGATTGAATGCACTGTGATATTATTTATTACATACGTATCTACTTCATTGCTACATAACATTGCATCACCAAAAATATTCAAAGACATGTTACCAGTGTTCCTTATTATGCTAAAACTGAACAGGGAGATGTTTTTTTTTTGTCTAACCCATAAGTGATTTAAAGTCGTAAATGTATGTATCTACATCATCGGTACTAAATAGTTTATAGATCAACACAAACACAACATTGTAACTTCAATGGCGAATATCATGACACGTAAACCGCAGGGTAAATTGATCTGTTAAGTAAGGTGGTAATTAGAAGCCTTGTGATCTAAAAAATCAGTATGTAAACAAGAATGACCACGGACAACTGACCTTAATGTCAATGATTCTACAAAGCACATACACGTATTATTAGTATTTATGAGAAAATCAAAATAAAACATACATAGATTCAAGTTCTTTAACCCGTTCTCTCGGGGTAACGAAAAACTTGGAGAAATAAAGTCTACTGTAACATTAATATCGAGATCGTGATAGTATTGACATGGAATATTGGAGGATATATTAACGTAAACGTTACGTATTCTATGGCTTGTGAAAAATATAATTATAAATATTGAAACTAGGTTATTCGGATCATTTTCAAGCAAAAAGATATTTCTTCAGGTATAATACTTATGCTATCTATTTTTTGCTGACTACACCTTTGGGTAGTCGAGAAGATTAAGCACGATAGCTAAGTAGGCTCTGGAGCCATGAAATATCTTTTTGCAGATAGGAATCGGTGTCATTGACGTGTCATACGAATACGTGGAAGGCAGTCGATACAGCTACTGGGAAAGATGAATGGCTGCGCGCGCAATTATTGCCAGAAAGTTGATGGCCTGTCGAGAGGGACAAAGGTTACTTTGCAACTTTAAATCACTCCGTTTATGCTCACGGATTATAGCACTAAGAATTATAATATTTAGGTCACTACTTGAACTAGCTATAAGTTCGTTTAAGATTTGAGTAAGCAATACGTACTGATCATATATAAATGGAAGACAGCAGGAAGTGTTATTCTTAACTCTACCTCTACCTAGAAATTAATCCGGTGCCTACGATTAGCGTTTCAAGTGGTTAACCTTACGCGTTATGGAAGTCGTCCTGAACTTAATGCCTTTCTTCTCGGCATGTCGTAAGAGGGCAAGGAGTCAATGGAATCTATTTGGCGATATGGGCTCCCATTATTCTATACCAATGCTATCACCATACTAAAAATGGATGAACTTGTATGCATGCGTGTATATAAATAACTAATAATAAGCTAGGATCGTTTGAAAACGACCTACAAAATTTAAATTAAAACCGGCTGTGATATTAATATCTACTCGTACATAAGCATAAGTTAGATAAGTAATATAAAAAGGATAAGATGAGAAAATAAGTCACTTAAAGTATTCTAAAACTATAAGTTCCGGGTTCGGTTTCCAGATGATAATGTACATTTTAATGTATATCAATGAAGCAAATCATGATAAACCGGAATAGGCGGAATAGAATTATCTCTGCCTACCCCACTGAGAGATACTGGCGTGATGTACATCATTTATACATAAATGATATACACTCATCTTTTATTTCTGACTATTCCGTGGGATATGCTATAGTTAGCGCCTGTAACACCTTTTGTACTATATAATACATGAGGACTACAATCATATACAGGCTAGACACCACTTACAAAATATGCTTCTAGAGTTAAATCGCTTTCGCAGAGGTTGATTGACCATTAACTGAACATTGCGGGATCTTTGGCAATCAAACTCACTTTTGAACGAGACTGTTCGTAGCCAACGTAACAGGTCGCTGAGTGGGTATATTCACTATGATCTGTGCTAGAAAATCTACGAGTTTCTTCACGATGCTTTCACTCGTCATGAAACTTATGCAATTCGCTATTAATTACGAAACGTTCATTAAAATTTAGATTTTATTCATATGGGAAAAAGGTATAAATTTACTAACTCCGCAATCATGGTGATGGATAGAGGCACCTCCGTGTGACTCACATAGATATGGGTCGTGTAGTGTATTGTGTTATAGTGTATGATAGTGAACATAACACGCTCCTTAATTATATTACTTATTTATTTATTAAATGCTTACCCAACATGTCGTAGGAGACGTCTAAGGGACTAGGGGTAAATAGAATCTATCGGGCAATGGGCTAGCAAGGTGTGACCAATATTTCATATGCACAATCCCAATCATGTTAAAAACTGATCTAGGAGATATTATTGTGTCTTCGAGGTTCCACCCGAAAACGATTAAAGGTGTCCAATATATAATAGTAAAAGTATCTTTTAATATTGTCTCTGAACATGTGATGTAAATTATTGCGAATTAATTATTCATTAAATAATTATTACACAAGGCGTTAATATAGTGCCACGAACTTTTCTGAACCGGTAAAAGCGTGATAACTGTCGCCACAATTGATCTTCATTTGAAAAGTTTACTATTCATTGCATCGCAATTTTTCACACTGTACCTGAAATGAAAAGTTAGTAGTGCGCGCTTTACCTCATAGACACTTACGAAAACGTAAGTACACACTTTCATTTTTAATCCTGTAAGGGTGAACATAAAAACAAGAACCTGTTTTGACAACTTTGTAATCGTGAAACTCGTAGCAATATTTCGAACCTACGTTTCAGCTGATAAGAAAAATGAATACGTTACAACTGTCATCCATTTTGAGCATGCATGGAGTTTATATTTATATAGATTTTTAGACTAAGGTGCAGCTAACGTTTCGAACGTACGTAACACATCGAAACGTTAATGAACGTGTGTGCTTTTCACACACAGACGGTACGAAGATATTAAAACATATATAATATATAAACATATATAATATATATAACATAAAATCATATTCAATCAAAGTACAAAGCCATTATGCGCGTTGATCGCATCGGTTCTCGTTCGATCACTAAGTTAAGCAATGCGGGCGTAGGAAGTAGCTGGATGGGTCATCATCTAGATTGTCCATGTGCTGTTGATTTTGGTGAGGGAAAACGTCGTGGGCAAGGCTGCCTGTTTCTCGGCATAGGCAATAGTCAGTATCTGTATATGGCAACGTTGCTCACCACTTGAGATGTTGGATATTTGTAATAAACAAAAAGCAAACAAACAAATGCGTTCACGACCATTAACCCTTGCGGGATAGCAGAGGTTCAGGTTTCCATTTCCGCAATTGCGGAGGTGGTAATTCTATGACCACCTTGAACACACGTGTTGACTAGATAGTCAGTACTCAATGGTGGTATATACATAATACTCATGTAAAAAGTAGGTTTCAAGTAACCAAAGACCGTCACAAATACAATAGTGAACGCTGAACCTCTACCTAACCCGAAAGGGTTGTATGGTCGTGAAAACTTAAGTATAATTCATCAATTCAATTCATCTCTCAAGCACATTTCATGCGAAAGCAGTAGGCAGTAGTAGTAATTGCCACGCGTGGGTTTTAATTATCCAAAGAGTTTAGCACGTGGACTTTGAAGAGCCACGAGAGACACGACGATGGTCACGTAATCATCTGACTACCCCGAGAGATCTTGAAGCGTAGTATTGTTAAGAAAAGGATCATTTGAATATAGAATATAGTGTATATATAAGAAGATACTTGTCTGACGTCCAATGAAAAAAATCATTAAAATGGTGATAATGTGGAAACAGTAGAAAAAATTCCATTTATTTATTACAAGTTCATCTAAAATCAAGATTTTATATTTAGGTTGCTCTAAATATTTCATAGAATAAGCAATGGAAAAAATAAAAATAACTTTTACAATAATTATTTTCTTGAGTGCAAATACATTGTACAAACTTTATGTACACATAGTTAAATTAGTTAAGTTGTAAGTTTTTAATGAAACTTTGCTTTATGTGTGAATATCGTAACTTATAAATAAATAAATGCGATCATAGTTGCGTCCTTCGAGGCCTTGAATTTAAAAACGTAGCGTGCTACGAATGGATTATATTAGGCTCGATTTCTGTGAAGTTTTCGCAATTAATGCGAAACGTATCAGTTCAACGTAGAGGTAACGTGAGTCTAGCTAATAACGAAATAGGTTATAGTTTGTGACTATTTACTGTGATATGGTATACTGTATGTCACATTGGGTGCTGACTGTAAATATAAAGGAGGTTTTGAGTGATCAGACTATTGCGAATCTCAGCTGATATCGTTAACATACCTTTTATTAACAACTAAGAAATTTTTATTATTGGCTACATAATTACTTAATGGAACCTTGAAGTGAAAGCAAGTGAAAGTATTTAGTTGATCGTGATGTGCAGATTGGATGTAACAGTGTACACTGTATGTAATTGTAGTTGACATTCATTTAAAGCTAGGTGGGTAAGTGGGAATGAGAAGTGGCAACATTACCAAGCAGCAAGAGCTTGATGTCCTTGGCGGCCTGGATGCCATCCTCCTTGAGGTTCTTCTCGATCTGCTTGCTGCGCGCGATGGCGGCCCGCTCCTCGGCGGAGGAAGCGCAGCCCATGGCGATGGCGCGCACGGCGTGGCTAGCTACGCGCGGCAGCGCCGTGCCTTTCGCATGCTCGCGGCCCGTCGTCGCGCACTCGCGCCGCGCACGCAATCCCGCGTACGCAACCACTCGAAGCACCAGAACCGGCCCAGGAGGCTCCGACACGCGCCCCACGCTGCGACAACCACCGCGCCCTCGGACGAGTGCCGTGCGACGCCGCGCACCCTCGCCGCGCACGCCCCGCGCCCCCCGCACCGCCAATTAAGCTACAGACTCGTAACCTTGATATCGCTCCAGAGTTATTCATGCAAAACTAGCAACAGTGCGCTGCTACCCAATTTATCAATACTTAATTCTTATAATCAATATTCAAATACAATTCAGCTTCAAATATACACGAACACTTTGTAAGAGCTGTTATAATATGCTACACTGCCAGTTGACGGCCTAGTTTCTTATGTCCTTTGAAGTTAGTACTTCAGGGGAATGAAAATTATAGGTACTTAGGTAAGGCAAGCTGGTAGTTAGCTGTCGCGTGCAAACCTTCCCTTGCATGTCCTCATTATAATGTCAATGAAAATAATCCTCTACCCAGGCAATTAATTACTTATTCTGCAGTTGTTAGGCATCCGTTAATGATTGCATTTAAAAGTAATTCGTAGTACACGATCGAAGGCTTCTTTTCCTTGTCAACTGGCAACAGTGAAAATGCACATAAATAAGTAATACAACTATTGTACACATTTTTACATTATACTACAGAAAAGTTACCTTAAATTATAATTAAGGCGTATAAATACAATAATAGTAACATAATGTGTACTGCATAGTGAAAATTAACAGTGAAAAAGTATATCTTAATAGTTTGATATGAAGAAAACCATTATACCCCAATTATTGTACTCCGAAAAAAGAGTCTCAATAAAGCACCGGTTCTCGTTGGTAACCGAAGATAAGAAAAGCTGGAACGTAGTCAGAATTTGCATAGATGACCCACTACCGCCAGTTTCAGTGATATAATAGGCAGCTACCTTGGTCGCTTCCTACGACATGCCGGGAAGAACGAAAGCTAGTTAACGTTCATTTTATTTCCGAGACTAGCACGGAATTTTAATTTACATGGCCTTCTAATTAAGGGTTAAATACAATTATTATTTACCAAATAATAATTATTTTACTTAAGAGAGTTGGTACTGGTTGGGCAGTTGCATGTACCAAAGGATCGAAGTTTAATGTACACGTTAGTGCGCTATAAATTTAATAAATGTTTGTATTTGTATGTATTTTAAACCAAAAAGACTAACGCTTTCACAACTCTTAACCCTTGTAGTCTGAGGTTCGGGTGTCCAACTCCGCGGTTATTCTACCACCTCCACCTGCCTAGTAATTCTGCCACCTCGAACCTACGTGTTGACCAGATAGTCAATACTCAAAGTGACAGGTGCTAGGCGGTATCGCCATTTACAAGCGGCGAAAGGACCTATTATTATTTCGTGAAACAGGTAGGTTTCCTCATGATGTTTGCCCGCAACGTAATATTCGGTGCAGTTCGAAACGGATTTTTTTAATGCGAAAATTATTATAGACAGTCTGAACACTTCATTTTCAATAGTGTATTATTTGCTGAATATATTAGTTCGGCAGTTGAGAATAACATCGTGTCGGTGCTCATTGCGTCAGGTATTAAAAATGTAAGACGTCCTCCGAATATTAACGTTACGAATTAATGTTTACATTACAATATATTACCCTTAGCAGTCCACATTATGCACTGCAAACAAAACAAAATTCAACAATAAAATTAAATACGTTACGGCAGATATCCGGTCACATCCTTTATCAAGCTTATTTAGTTTTTAACCAGGAAAGGGATTTAGGAGTTTTGGTAACATTTTGGAGGGGAAAGCATCATTTACTTTATTATATGTGCATTATTCTAAAACTAATAATAAAATTGTAATTAGGTGTTACTATTTTAGTTTATAATCTTATCTTTCGATTAGCAGCAAAACAATATTATTTTCTATTTCAAATCTTTAAACACAACACATATGACGATAAAATATCAGTAAAAAAATATGAAATAAAAATGATAAACAGTATATAGGATGGACATAGTTTCCTTGCCATTCTTTTGAGGATTTTTACTACTGTTCAACAGTCATAAACTTTTCCAATCCTGGGTAGCGGTATTTGACTTTTGTCATATTCGTGTGTCAAAATTACTGAAGAAGCGAGCGGCGCGATAACTTGCTTACATTGTTGTTGTTTGTTTCATTTGAAAATTGGAAATATATTCTATTAAGTTTTTATTATAACTATTCATACCATTTCAGACTATTGTGCCTTAATTTAAGAGAAAAATGGATCCAGATGTTGATTCTGACAGTGAAACTGAAGAATACAAAGGAGTTGCGGGTACTATATTCTTAATCAACGTTTACGATCCTCCTAATCACAATTTTGCACTACAATCATATAATGGTGTATCCGAAATTACCAAGCGACATATGAGGAAATCAAATACGCTTATGGGAGTTTCATTAATAGGAACCAGTTCTGATACAAACGGTGTTGAAGGATTGAAAGAGATTTTTCCTTTAATGTTACCAAGTCTGGATTATTATAAGAAGTTAAAAAACCTAAATATTACATCATTGGAACAAAGCAAAGATATGAAATTGTCCGATGCACTCTGGTACTGCAATAAACAATTTGCAAATTGTAAGAAAATGTTATCGTCTAAAACTGTTATAATCCTAACTAGATTAGATCTACCTCCTACGCAAGCTGACCAAAAACCCACTCTTAAAAGGGTTGTAGACCTCATCGACTCTGGCATTTATGTAAGAATAATAAATGTTTCAAAGGATGCATACATGGTTGATAAGTTTTATGAAAACTTTTTAACTGAGGCAAACAAAGGTAATGAAAGTAAAATACCTAGTCATGTTTGGGATGTACCAGATATAATTAAATTGATGGAACAACATTCGCACAGGCACATTGCTTTGGCTAACCTGCCATTTGAAATAGGGGATGGCTTTGCAATTGGCGTTGCTGTGTACAATTTGAAGCAATCCCAAGTGAAACCTAAGAAAGTTCGAGTCAATAAGGAGAACAATCAAATAGTATCTAGTGTTATAACTAATTATAAAGTAAGCAACAATTCTAATGATGATTTATTTCCATCTGTCGATGGGGAGGAAACCAATGGTGCACCAAAGGAACAACAATTACTTAAATCTGAGCTTCTATATTATCAAATGTTTGGAAATGAGCGAGTTGAGTTTTCTGTTGATGATATGAGGAAATTGAAAAACCCATTTGGTCCAAGACTGATGAAACTATTAGGTTTTAAACCAGCTCATATTCTTGCTAAGGAAAAATGGTTTCTAAAGCCTTGTAGTTTTCTGTATCCCAGTGAAAGTTTGATTGAAGGATCTACTGTAGCTTTCAAAGCCTTTCATCAAGCATGTGTGGATTTATCCGTGATAGCCATCTGTGTGTTATGTCAGAGACTAAACTCTCGGCCTTTCATTGTCGCTTTATCTCCATGTACTAGGCCACTGGGATTAAATGTGAGTGTTGGCTTTGATGTCATATATGTGCCATTTGTTGAAAATATAAGGAATGTGCCAGATGTTGAAGACTGTTCCAAGAGTCCTGATGAGACTCACAAATTATTGTTAAATGACCTTATAAAGGAATTGAGTTTTGATTACACCCCTGATACATTTGGAAATCCAGCTTTGCAATCCTTGTATGCAGCTATAGAAGCATTGGCATTGGATATGGAGGAAGTTGACCAAATTGTTGATACAACTAAACCAGACCCTAAGAAAGTAGAAAAGATAGATGCGGAATTGTTTAATGAGATATTTGGACCTTTTGATGTGAAAGCGCCTAAAAGAACTGCTTCAGGAGGATCAAACATAGCGGCCAAGAAGGAAAAAGTACAAATAGATGAATCAGCTTTACAAACTCGTTTGACCACAAATCAAATTCATAAATACAATGTAGGTGATCTGAAGAATATTTTGAAATCTAAGCCTATTGAAAATCTACCAGCTTTAACTGGATTAAAGAAAGATCAACTTGTTGAATTAGTGTATAAGTATTTTGCTGATAATTCCTAATAAATATTGTGATAAAATTGTTGATTTTAAAGTTACTGCTAGAAAAGAAGGTATAATTTTGTAATTGTTTTAATACTGGTTAAAAATCAAACAAGGTTAAACTTTGTAAGTCATAATTATATTTTCATAGTGATTAAATAAATTACATCCTAAACATTACATTTATTTAATATTATATGTACAGAGATCCATCAGCTGGCCCTAGATGGTGTATGCCAATAAGTAATGCATCCACTAAGGTCCACACTCCTAAACCACCAAAGCTGAACAGTTTTCCAATGCCTTCTTGCCAGTGACCCAGGTAAAAGCGGTCTGCTCCAAAGCCCCCTAATACTAACGCTAGAATTAAGGCTGTACCCCACCGAAGGCCACCGGTCCACGAACATCGGATCTTTTTCAAGAATGTTCTGCGGCCTAGGCATACAACGTCATCCAAAACTGTGCAGTTTGTGCTGAAAGAAAAATTTATAGTAAATTATTACTAAGTACGAATGTAAATAGAATGCCTCCTTGTTCTTTTTAGCCAGAGCAGTTAAATAGAATTTATTAGGCAAGGGGTAAGTAATTTTGAGCCGAAAACCCACAAACCATTGGATATAATGATATAAATAAAAGTATATTGCTGAAATATTCATATATTGAACCTGCATACTACAATCTTTATAAGTTAAAACCAGCAAAAATAATAACCATAATTGCAACAAATTCTATTAAGAAGCTTGGTCAATAAACTACTGTTAAGTCTGAGAAACAAGTATACTTACATGTAATATTTAAGAGGTGAAGCTATAGAGTTGCAATTTGCCTTTTGTTCACACTTATGTTCCCATTTATCAGACTGGTAACAATATCTACACATTGCTGTTCTATTGAATTCTCGTGCCTCCTGTAAAGTATATTAAGTTCAGTTGAATCATCTTTACTATTCTGAAGCTTTTTACATGAAACATTCACACTTTATCTTCAATTTAGATAATAATAATACAATTATATTAAAAACTATGTTATCATACATATGAATGACAATAATGCCATTTTTAGATAGGAATCAAATTCAGTCACTTACAGTTTTACTTCAATTCACGTAACAGCATTCTATTTTATCCAATTCACAATATTCTTAGTCACTTTTAGAGAAGTGGAAAAAATAATATAGTTATAATGATAGTCTGTACATAAACTGTATATTTGACTCATCCCAGATCATTGTAAAGGGCAACAACAATAAAAAAGGGTAAGTGAAAACTAGTAAATATCTATTTGCTTATACTTACATCACAAATAACTTTTGGCTTTACTGTGCAGGTGTAGTTGACATATGCTCCATATCGGCAGTCAGAGTTACCTTTGCATGATATGCAGGGGTAATGAAATGTGTCACAATTTCTTACTAAATCATCCTTTTTCCCTGGACAGTTCTTTGTATAGTCATCATCACCCTCATGATATTTTAAGTTAGATTTATCAGGCACATCATCTTTAGTCTTGCTTTCCTTGTTCTGAACATTATCCATGTTGTTGTTGGCTAGGAAATAAAGATGTTTATGAGTTATAGAGTACGTAGAGGTACATTCTATATATACGTAGAGGTATATTGAAAATGAATGATATAATTGCAAATAAAGTTGTCATTAACTGGTAAAGAAATAGACGAAGTTTGCCTGTAACACACTCACATCCACCCTTTCGACGATTGTAACATGTTTATCTATGTGTACGTATAGGGAGAATTACAAATTATTTGATATTTTCATTATAACTTACCCAAATCTGTAACATGAACAGTGTTGAAAATAACCAATAATATTAACACAAGACTGTCGCGTACAGTTATTCTTATTGGATAAATTCGAACCATCTTGATGTATTCATAAAGTAATCATATTGCTTAATTTATATAGATTTAGTTTTTGTAATATCTTTATGAAACACCATAATATTATAAGCACCGTACCATTAAATTTTTGATTTCACTTTCTATGGCAAGTCAATAATAAATAGTAAATAATAGAGTTGGGACACTACCAGTTGAATGTAAATATAGTGTTGTGCCTGAACTTTGAATGTAAAACGTTTCTTTTTAAATGTAAATCGGTTTTTAGCCGACATAATCTATAAGATTGTATGGCAGATAGAATATAAATAAATAAATAATGTAAATCGGTTTACGATGCAACAAAATGAAATTAAGCAAATGTCAACAATTAAAAAAACGTAATTTAGAATCAAGCCTCAATGACCTAAGTAGAAAATTTATTGACAATCGAGATGAAACATTTGGAGCCTTAAGTTGTGGCATATAAAAATAATGCAGTTTTTCAGAATTGGTGATAAGTTGCAGTCCTCTTTCCAATTTAAACTGAAAAAATATGCCCTTAGCCGCTTTTTCTTACTACAATCCAAAAAATGGCACCTGTTAAGCGGAGCTTTCAGGACAGACTTATACTCAGCATACGTTTCATGATTTTTCTCTTAACCTTTTCGGCCAAGTCAGAGGCTTGAGTGACCATTGAAAAATCTAGATTTTTTATTAGTATTTCACCAGATAGATAGCCAGCACCTTATGTGATAAGTGGTGTTCTATATTGCTGTGTAAAGGCGCTATTGCGTTTGATTATGAAGTAAGTGTACTATTTACATACTTTCACGTCCTCTAATCTCTTTCGGGGTGAACAGAACCTTCGAGATATAATATCTCCAAGATATCATTTTTATCTATTTATTTCTATTACTGACTATAATTATTACATTAACTGAATATAAGGTTCAGTTCTTTTTTGTATGGAGCTAAATGTAGGTTTGTAAATACTATTAATTACCTATACGTAATAAATCCTAAATTTCCACATACCCAACGATAAATAGTAAATCTATTTTACCATAGATACAGAGCATTAGATATAATTCTCAATATGTTCTTATGATTTTAATAATATTTTATAAATTGGTTATTTCAGTTAATAGGATAAAAGTAAACTACTATAATGGAGAAAGTCAATGTTTATTATGTCATTAAGTATTTAATACATAAATATCAAGCAACACATAAAGACAAAGAAATTTTCAAATAAATAAAATGCTATTAGAAAAATTACCTAGGAAAGAACGGAATATTAATTGAATTGTAATCATTCAACTCACACGGACATTATGTATGGCCCGCCATAATAGAAATTCATCACAAAATGTCACTCAAGAGTAAAACATCTGCTAGATTAATCATTTATAACAAACAACATTTATGAATCGAATTTACATACTAGACTAATTAATACACGTATCAACAACTTAAATAACATTGAAATGATACAACTATAAAGGAACATTACACGCTCATTTTAACATCGTGTTTGTCTATGACGTATTAGAAGTTCTTATAACTATTACTGCATTCAGTGGAGGCCTCTGTGATAGTGGACAGATCCGGTATAGCACAAGCTATTGGGAAAAGTTGCTTAAGGTTGGAATGACTCAGGCTTCTCATGACACACGGAGCCGGAGCCAAATCGTTCTGCGAAATTGATTCTTCTTCACTCACTAAATGCCAAGATCCCGTGGATTTCGGAGATGGATTTGACAAATCATCGGTTAGTAAACTGTTTGGGCTGCCCAAAGCCAGGTCCCTTTTATGTTTAGCTTTTACTGTAAATAATTTTTTTACATTAAAATTTACCTTTTTATGAAACATGCAGTATTCAACTTCCTAAATTTCATTCAGTTATCGTGAGCAAGCATTTGAGTTTGAGATACCATCTTCACCACGATACCTTTATCACGCCCGCTATTCTACAGAGGTGGAGGCAGAGATCACCATGAAAAAAATCCTTGCAACCCAGGTTTTGATCGCCTTTTTCTGCTTCCTTGTACGCAATCAACGGCTAAAGGTATACTAAGTGTCCAGTACGTCATCTGTTGGACGTTTACGTCTTACTAGGACAACCTCTATATAACCATCTTTCCACCCACAACTTTCATAATCTGTTATCATTCATCTACATACCATATCATCCAAAACAAACAAACGCATTCACTACCATTAACCCTTGCGGGGTAGTCAGTGGTTCAAGGTTTCCATCTCCGCAATTGCGAAGGTAGTAATTCTATGGACACCTCGAACCCATTATCATCCAAACTAGGAGTAAATAATTAAATAAAAAACTAACCTTGACTGGAAAGCCCATCTTGTGCGTCGCAATTAAAGAATTCCGGAGAAACGCTTTTGCTATTTTCGTAGTGTAACATGGGGCTTTCAGGAGCCGACGTGCTTGAGTTAATCGATATCACAGATTTGGTTTTGTCCACAAACAGTACACTGTCGGCTAAGCATTCGTGTGCGTTTAAACAAGTCTCAGAATGGTTGTGAATGAGTTCAACAGTATCGTTGCAGTTACTGAACGTCGTGTCATTTATACCACTGTCCGCGTGTAAAGAAGTATTCTTTCTACGAGTTTTAGGCCTTGTGATTTTCACTTTGATAATATCCTTTTTGGTTCGAGTTCTTTTAGGTATGGGTTTAGGGATTGTGTCAACTATATCATGAATGACGGGGGGACACGATTTACGACCGCTGGAACAACATTCCATTCTTTCTTCTATAACCGTATCACCTTTCAGGCTTTGTTTTTTAGCTTTCTTTTTTTCAGGCGTAGAACAACGTTTCTTGGGCTTAACTTTTCTTTTAGTAACATTATCAACTGACATGCAAACGTTTTCTGCTTTCGCGTTGTCCATAGCTATCTTTTTAGCGCTCTCCAAAAGAAGTCTTTCTAACCTCAAATCTAAAGATTCAGAAAGGGAACGCATCTCTACCTCATTCGAACCTAGATTGCTTTCAATTGAAATGTTATCTGTATTAACAGAAGATCCGGAGTCTTTGTTACAGTATTTAAGTTTAGCTTTTTGTTCCATCAGTGGCAATGATACGTCGACACGAGATATAACATATTTATCTTTGCCATCCTTACTTACGACATAAGTAGTTTCCGTCATACTGTTTAGAATGTTATTGTTAATGGTAATGTTTTCAACGATCGACAACTCTGGTGATAAAGGATATGACATATTACTAGAATTAGTATTTTGGGAATCCGGCAGTTTTATATCGATCATATTTTGTGAGACAGGAGAAAGATCTCTGAAGTTTTGACTATTGGACGTAATATCATTTTCACTATGACTGTCTTCTGCTACACTCGCCAAATGTGAATGTTTCAAATTCTTGGCCATCAAAAGTTGGTACGACTCAGATCTAAAAGCATCGGAGTTCAAACTTGAATTTGTTTTCGAAAAACTAATCCGCCTTTTGTAAGGAGAACCACTTGAGTTAATCGTATCGCAGTGTTGGTACGAATTTCGTCTCAAACTTACGTCAACCTTTTTATAATTCGACTGTACAGATGTTGGTAGGCTATTTTTTCTTTTGCGATGACCCTTGTCATAATCTTCGTATCCTTCAGAGCTCTCTATAGAGTTGGGAGATAAATTCTCAGTTGAAACTAATATTCTTGGTAAGACGAAGCTGAAATAAGAATACTCTTATTAAAAAAAACAAATGTGAAAAACAATAGCAAAGCCAAAATTAAAAGCGCGTGCAGAATGGAAGCAGGTTAAAAAAAGAAAAAATATTGCACTCACCATTTTTCTCTCTAATTAATATGTCATTTTATATTTATTTTAGACAGAAAATTATGCACTTTCGTGCCTTAATGTATAATTAAGCCCAATACTTATTAATCTAATAACTTAGTCTAAAATAATACACATTATATCAAGAAATGAGTTTATTTTTAACACACCTGCTCCCATTAGCCACAAACACAATTCAACAATTTCTTACAGGAAACTTAAAAGACATTTCTCTTCACATAATTCAGTATGAAATATACCGCCTAGTTAAAACTACTTTACATTATATACACATTTTTATGATATTCATAACAATGATTGACATGATAATTTAGGGATTTTTTAACAAGGCCACAAAGTTTACTTAATATAAACGTAATCACTGAAACCATATCAAACTATAAAACTTAAAATGTTAACCATTCTGTCACTTCATGCATAATAGTGTATAATTTTATAATATGTTTACATAAAGTTAATTTGGGTGCAGTTGTTTAACAGTGTACAAAAATATATTATTTGTTGCCAAAATATACTTATTTAAAATGTAAAATGAGAAAGGTATAAAAATAATTACCAAAGATCATTTAGTTTAAACAAACAAAGAGATTGAAATCAAAATAAGAAAAAGTAAAATTGAAGTTGATTAAGATCAGAAATATAAACGTATATACTGATTTATTCAGATATGTACAAAAATCATTGACTGTGGATTCCCAAATGTTGTTAGTTACCTATACGAGATTTTTTTCAAGAGATTGATAAACAATTCAATCATACATTTGGTCTTAAATATATTTATAAAAATTTCGCAGCTCATAAAAATTATTATATAACTTTTCAATTCTTCAAGAGAGAACTAAATTTAATCATAAGTTAATTATAAACTACTAATACTACGTCAAAAATGACTTTAAAAGAAGCAAAATTGTGCAAAAACACCATTTTAAAGAGAGAAAAAGTCATCTTTGAGCAATAAGATACAATATACATAAGTCACACTTGTTTGTACCAACAAGACACAACCATATTTAACCTACAAGTACCAAAATATAACACGATCTTCAAAGTTCCTTCAATCAAATAGTTCTTAAGCAATACTCACTAATGCTTTTTAACTTTATTTCTACCGGACTGCCGTTCTGGTGACGGGGATCGGAATCTGTATAAAGTGACGTTGTCATCATTTTCCGAATCCTCTTTATCTGTAATGTCGCGAGCATTCTCTTGAGACCTTGATTTCTTCGCTACTGTGTCTTGTTCTGAAGACTCTGAAAGCGTAATATGATTATTACTCAATTAATATTTTGTATATTATATTCAAAAGATGTACAGTAATTAAATGTAATACAGTGAATTTTTTGTTATCTAATCTGCCTTCTTGAACACTTTAGCACCAATGGTATATTATTTTGCCTGGTACCTATACTTACTACAATTTTAAATATCTATATTGGATACAGTAGCGAGAAGTAGGTAAGTCTAGCTAGTCAGTGTTGTAACATAGTTTACAATATTAACTAGGTACCGTATTTATAATATTAACACCTCAATAACTGACTATCTGTTAAGCCTCTGTGTATCTCTAAACGGCTATGGGCGAAAAGCTTATATTTATTAAATTACCTTCAGCCTTTTTACTTATTTTTCGTTTCCTTTCAGGCCTTTTTAGTGCAGTAGGTTTGAGTTTGGCTTCGTTCACTATTATTTCCTTGTCCACGCTTTGTTCCTTTTTCGGTCTTTTAGACTTGGGTTCTATTACTGGAGACTTTGACGGTTGCTTCTTTTTAGGTGAAGTTGATTTCTTTAAAGATCTCTTAGACCTGAATTAATAAAATGAGAAAATGAGAAAATAGATAATAATATTAGGCTCCAAAAATAATACAATGATTACTACAACCTGATTTTGGTAAGATTGTTGCTTTGAAAGGTGATTTATAACACATCTAATTACGTATCGCTTAATATATGTAAATACTCATGGCTTTGTATCGATAGTGAATTTTCACTGATCTCTCGCGGGGCGGTAAACAGACTATTGACTATACAACGAATGTTGTGTTAGAGTTCTTACCTTCTCCTTGTTGGTTCCTCATTCTCGGACCCATCTACGTTGTCTCCGGACTTATCAATTTCTTCTATCACCCTGAATATCTGTTCTTCCAATTTATCTACCTTTTTGTGAGTCTCTGTGAATAAATAGAGTTGTAGGTGTATTGATATGTATAAAGAATAAGTATTTAAAATTATCTTTTTAATCCTAGTATCAACGTAATAGTATGACTACGTATAATTAACATTACGTCTGTTTCTCGCTTCTTTGTCTTTATTACAATATAGTGATGGCTCTTAACGTCACAATGTTTCAGTAAGAGAGAAATTACGTTAATAGTATAATTTATGCATATTTTACAGTGTAAACCGTTTCCATGATGAAAATAAATGTTTCCATCTTTGATTAAATATTTACTTTTTAATGATATAAGTTTTATTTGCATTTCTATAAACAAGTAATAATAGGTATAAATAACACATTTATTTCGCAACTTCAACGAACACAAAAGACCTATGATCTAACAGATTACGTATCTACACATCACGCCTATTTTTCTTCAGAAGAATAGGTAGATACCACCGATCGCCATTTACAGTAAATTAACAATACGGACTTCAATAGCAAACATTCGAGTTGTTGTCTTGTATGCTGTTCCCACTATAGGGAATCAGGCGTGATGTGTATGTATGTATGTCTTGTATGCTCTTTCATAAAAGGTTTCTTCTCTTACCTTCATCATCATGTTCCACTATAATGGGTATGCGATCTCCGTTAGTATCTACTGAAGATGTGCGAGAGTTTCTTTTAGAGATACTAGTTCTGTGGTTGAATACTTGCATCACTTCACCTAGTATGGGATGAATATTCTGCCACTGACCTTCTAAGAATACTTCCTGTAAATGGACAAAAACAAAGCTATATGTTGACGTTGACGCCTCTAACAACAACAAAATATATAATATAATACATTATTTAATTTCTGCTTATAACTTGGTGGAGGGTGGACTAAATATTATTGTATTTCTGGGTGTATATATAAGTTAAAATTACAATAATATTACTTGACATAGTTATAAATTACAAAGATGAATGAATAAACTATGATATTAATTATGAATATCGTATTTTTTATAAATTATTGAACACAAATTATGATCTCAATTTATACAAAAATAAAAGTACATATTTAGAAATAAGTTAAATTGGCTAAATTATATTCCATTTCTAACATCGTAGTAACAACTCACCTCATTTTCTTTGGCGAATTTGATTCTAATAGTCTTCTGCTTTTGTTCACTCACTGGGGCAGACAGCACTAATTCTGTACCTATATACAACAATAATAATTACTGAATAACAAAAACAACAATATGAGACCATCTCTAAAGTGCCCCACGAAACACTGTCTGGTCAAACGAGCGTTCAATGTGTGTGAGAAGGACTGACTACCTCGCGAGGGATAATGGTCGTTGTATTATAGAAGTTATATAAAACATAATGCAATAATAATTATAAAATAGAGTAGTGTTTTCACAAAGCTCTCGGAACAGGTAATAGTGTTTGAAATTAATAATAATACTAACTCCGTAGTTTCAAAGGTAAACATTTGAACCTCTGCCTATCAAAGTGAATGATTGTGAATGTTTATTAATAAATAAAGAGTATAAACACATTACATTAAAAAGACAAACGCGTTCATGACTATTAACCATATTCGGTGCATTTCGGAAATATATTTTTATTGCGAAAATCAGAATATTTCATTTCCATTGGTACAGTCTTCGATGTTTAAACCCTGTACGTTGAGCCCCCAACGAAAGAACTAAGTCGAATTTATTCGATATCTTTTCGTACATTAAAGTAATATCATAATACACCAAAATATATTATTAAATTACCTTCCGAATGTGTTGGGTTGATTTCATTGTCCACTTTAGGGGTATGTGACCTGAAAATTTTAATTTGTTTCAATAATGGAAGAAATAACAACCATATGAGTATCGACTGTAATTGCCTTTGGTTACTCAGAAATTAGGAAGCCATTTTTTAAACTACCGGCAATTTAGATAAGTACTCTTACAGAATAAAATTCTTTATTTCGAAATAAATTTGCACAAGTTACATGACTACAAATCACAAATATTTAAAGCACTTACTTGGCTGTGTTTGGTGGCAATAAACGACCACTATCAACAGGATTCGCCGCATCTGCCTCTCTTTCTTGTAATAATCTGTAAATCATACATTAATTATTCCTGGGTTAGCCTGGGACGTAAAAAGAATGCTAACTAGCTGCCGTTCTTCCCAGCATATCATAGTAGGCGACTAAGGAACTAGGGGTATATGGAATCTATTAGGTGATAGGCTAGCAACGGACATTCTGGGAACTGTACTTCGAAGCTGCAAACTAATTTATCATTCAATAAGTCAGTATTTGAGACGTTAAAGATACTACGTAACGTTAGAAGTAACTAGAGACATAGAATGTGTATGAAGAGGCGTATGGATTGCAGCGTAGCGAAAGTAATTTGTCTGGATCGAAACAGAGAATAAATGAATAGAATGAGAGGAATGTTTCTGAATTGATCTGTATATGTCTCTGTCGCTTTAAGAAAGACATGTTAAATAAAAGATGATAAATGATACCCACAGACCTCTATAACCTAGATACCGCAAGTGTACGTACTTTGCGTGTCAAAAAGATTATAATTGATCAACCTTTTGACTGCGGTCATTTAGTTCCGTCCCGACCGTCATCGTTGGCGAACGTGAAGTGCTCCTCAGAAAAATGCCTAGTTGTGCCGTAATATCTTGTAAAAATGATTCAAGAAAAGTAAGCCGAGATCATGGAAATATTTCTTTTCACCAGTAAGTAAATTTGTTATTTAATTGTGCGTATTTTATTTATAAATCAATTATTTTATCTTATTTGTGTCTATTACTATGTAAACCACCAAAATACATGTAAATGTGTGCATACTACGTGTTTAAATTACATTGCTGCATTTAGTTCCAAAGGTGTTGTATCAGTTCATATAAAGCAAGCAGTGAACACGGAATCGTTCGATACTTTCAGTGGTAGTTGCGCTTCGTGGTACAGAGGTTATTCTCATTCATCGTACCAAATAGGCAAATAGTGTTGTGCACATGAATCGATTCCAGTTATGGTTGTCGATTCGAATCGATTTCAAAACTACAAATAGGTACTCTAATTGATTAAAATTATAAGAAAATTATGTTTGTAAAATTTGTTCATGTTGTATTTATTTGTTAAGAATTAGAATAACGTAAAGTAAATTTTCATTACAGGTTTCCAAGCGACCCCTATATTAAAGAAAGGTGGATTGATGCTACGGGGCAAATTAATTGGTTTTTACAAATTAATTTTTATTATGTTTTTTGGTTAAAAGAATAATTAAATAAGTCTCATTAATTAGATAAGTCACTTGTGTGTACCACTAAGCCAATCATATACCTACTTAATAGTAACTTTAGATTAACTTAAAACTATATTATATAACATAACAATATCTTACATGAATAAACTTTTCATAATCACATTTGAAGTTTTATTTGGCACCAATAATTTGTACTATTATGCGTCGCACTCCGTTGAATCGTTTTGATGCGCGAGTATTTTCCCATCACTAAATCGCCGCTGTGACGTCATAATACCTACGCATATTTCGGCACGCGCGGTTTTCATAGAAATGAGTGCATTTGCGGCATCTAGGGTTATAGAGGTCTGTGATGATACCTTTTGAGTTCCGATGTCTTTTTCCTTTGCTCCATGTATTTCAGTTTCCAGTAGGACTCTTCTTGTTCATCCGAATCACCTGCGCAATTCATAATTAAATATAAATGCAATTGTCCTTAGTGTTGTAGACGAGGCGACTAAGGACTGGGGGTCAATGGAATAAATAGGGTAATGAGCTAGTAACCTGTTACCAATATTCTTAATGAACACTAAAAGTGACCAAGGAGATTTTATATATTCAAGTTTCTATGCAAAGCGAAAGAGATTAAATAGAATATATCACACAATCGAGTGATTTTTTGTCAGGAAGAGGAAGTTTGAGTTCAATTCTAGGCTGGAACTGCATGTACGTCACTTAGAAAATACACATATAAATCTAGGGCGATAATTGAATTCAAACTAGCTGTTATTCTTCTCGGCATGCCGTTGGAAGCAACCAAGGAACTAGATCAAAATAGAAACTTTTGAGCGACGGGCTAGAACTGTGTGATCAATTTAATCATGGACTAAAATAGTGAATATATGTATATCATGTATGTAAGTCTGTTTTTACGTGTAAGTGTAGGCTAACACTATAACTCACTTTGAGGATCGTACGTAAGGAATTTCTTCAACACCTTCCCATCCTTGATAATGGGGAACACTCGCTTGCCACAGGTGACGAAGCACGCGCCGTCCTGCTCCAGCGAAAGGATCTTCAACGACTCTGGCTTTCTGTGGAGATTGAACATTATAGCATTATAGAAACACGGTAGAATTTCAATGCCAAGAGACAACCAGTGTCAGGCAAATGTTTGGACTTTGAATGAATGTACTGTACTTGTACTTATATTGAATAAAAACATTTGACTTTGACTTTATATAAAAAAAATTAAGGCAAATTTTCTTTTCTTAAAATTAAGGAGGTGCCGTGCTGGGACGTACATAAAAAATGACATGTCGTAGGATGCGACTATGGGACTACGAGTTAATGGGTTTTATTTATAGGGCACAAGCTCAAAATTCATGTTAAAAAGTAACTTCAGAGATATCGACACTCCAAGGTTCCGAATACCTCGAAAAGGATTAAAAAGGAAGTTAATTATGTGTATATTATTTATTATGATCCACGACAGTCTTAGAGTATTCAATCGTGGCCAGGTTTGGTTAGTGTTCTATGTCGACATATAAAGGCGAATATTGTATATTCCGAATAACGACAGGCCTTGTTTTCACTCCCCATGAGTGAAGTGTATGTAAAGAATAATGTTGGTACTGTATATGTATGTATAGAGTTTGTAAAGAATAAACAACACACTATAATACTTACAGACATTTTCTGGACTTTCGATTGCGTCCGCGCGGCGGAGATACGTATTCGTTATCAGATTGAGAAGTCCATTCACTTGAGTCCGAACTGATACTGTAAAAAAATGCATGGATATAACTATTGAACAATTATAATTTTAGAACCTTTATATCTTTAAACTTAAATATACAGAAAATAAATTGATATCAGCTGAGTAATAATTAGCAATAATTGGAAGTACACTTCATGGGACAAAATGTTTTAGAAAATAACTAAATGAGATTACGTTTAGAATATCTTAAAGTATATTCTACCTCAAACACAATTAAATCAATCATAATGTGCACTTTACTCACTTAATGGACTGGGATAGTTTGTAGGTTCCATTATGTTTTCTCCTTTTATTTGCTGCAACAAAATACAATGAGTAAATTACATAGTGGGTTGTAAACATAATTTTATAAAGCTTCTTCTATTCATACTCTACACATGACATATGTTATACAAAACTTAACCTTACTACAAAACTAATCAGCATCAAATGCAATTGTTCTCAAAAACATGTAAACAAAGGATTTCAATATAAAAATATCATAAAGAAACATCAGGTGAAGCAAGTGCATTCAAAGATCAATAGTCTCTATCAATACCAATAGCCATTACACAGAATAGAAGCACATACATGTACGAGTATATACATATGTACAGTCAGCGCCAAAAGTGAAGTCTCAGTAACTTTTTTGAAGATTTAAGTTTATAAGAACAGAAGACAATATTTTACATTTTAAAACATTGTCATGGCCATTTGTTCTTATAAACAAAACAAAACCTTATAAAAAGTTACTGGGACTGCACTTTTAGCGTTGACTGTACATAAAATTTGCATGAATAATATATTTCACCTGGCCAAACAACCATCACCCAAGCAATTAATCAGTAACACTTACCACCATTACCAAACAAACTATCAATCAGTTTTCGCCGTGCTTTAGTCTCTGTATTTTTGTTCCTTTGCGGAGACAATTTAGTTGGCTTATCACTTTCTGATTCCGAGTAAGATTTCAGCAACACTACTTTATTCGTATTTGATTTTATAGCATTAAATTGTTCCTTTTCTGCATTATAAGGTGGTTCAATTTCCTCAATGTCTGAATCATTCATAAGCAGCTGTTCCTCATACAAACTAACGCTTTGCAAGCAGGGGTTAGGCGACTGCGTTATTTTGTTCATATCTTCTGTGCTTTTAGCTGACTTTGGGCTACTTTCTGGTTTCTTAAGTTTACCTTCCTTGGGACTTGATTTATTTTCTCCCTTCGATCTTGTCACTCTGGCAGAGAGAACTGAACTTTCGGACGATACGGATTCTCGTAATTTATTGTTCCTGGTTTTCATTTCTGTTCTCTTTGGGCTTATTTTTTTAAATTGCTCTTGGTTGTTTGGAATCAGAGTGTCAGGTGTGTCGGAGGAAAGTTTAGAGACATTTTCATCCTCATGCACTTTTAGATTTGCAGATTGTTCTACATTATTTTTGTTAGGACTGTTTTTAATTTTCTCATCTGATTTTTTAAGTCTCAGAGATTTCCTGCGGGACTCACCGTCAATTTCGCTCTCAGTATCATCCTTTTTAGCAGGTTTAGCTTTTTGTTTATTTTGGTTTGGACTGCTTTCATTATTAGTTCCATTCTCATCTATGACCAATTTACATTCACTGCTATCTGATTCAAAATCTTTGAGTATTCTTCCTAAAACTGGGTTCAACAACTCACTGAAGCCTGTTTCACCAGAATCTGAGCCATTGTTATTATTAGTTGGCACACTGGGCTTCTCTTTATCGGATTGTTCTAAAATAACTGTGTCCACTGAGTCTCTATTAACATTTATTTTTTTACAAATTGAATTCTCACCTGTTGAAGAGTTTGTATCTTCGTTTTTGAACATAGAATTGTTTATGCCATTGACTTTGGAATTATCTGGAATGCAACAACTCGTATTAAATTTCATAAGTTAATTAAATAATAATAATATTTAATATCCTATTATACCAATTGATCTAGACCCTTGGTAAGTACATTTCAGACTTGTGTTAACAATACTAGTCGATGTGTATTTTAGAAATTTATACTTATTGCATTGTAATTAACTCTGCCTCCACCAGGAATCATGCCTGGGATCTCACTATGAGCATTGAGATGGTAAATGTGATGTTTAGTGTACCCTAAACTAAACAGTAACAATTGATTATTTTTATTACTGTCTGGAGAACAATATTTCTTCCATAAGATTTTACTTTAAAACTGCTTTGTTAAAAGATGGAATGATATAGGATCTGATACAAAATAGCTATGATTTTGAAACAATAACTAACAAGAATTATACCTTATTTCTATGTTATAGTAGATATTACAAATATTTAGTTCCTTACCTTTAGATTCTCCATTGTCAACTGGTTTGAGTGTCAATTTATTGGTGGTTTTAGTGAAAACATCTCTTCTAAAAAATAAAAGAATATCGTAGTAAACGTAGTTTATAAATAAATACCTAACTGCCCTAATGTTAGACTGAGAAGCAATTTGAATTTCTATAGCTGCTTTCCCACATATTTAGTAGCACACTAATAACATGTTATGTCAAATATCAATTGTGTTACAATGCCATTGCTTATTATGAATGTGACTGATAAAAGTATTAGTGTGTATGTTATTAAATAACGGTTTCTTGATTAGGATTTCTAAAATTTATCAATATTTATTAGAAGTTAACTTCTAGAAAGTTAAGTCTTCCTAAATTTAACTTATCGTCAAAGTAATTTTTTTACTAATTTTAAGCGTAATTAAAGCAAAACCATAACAGGCAAACCCAGCTTTCCTTAATCTACTATAATATACAGTGCATAGTTACCCTAATCGAAAACTCCTTATTTCATCCATTGACAATTTATAGTAAGGATTGATAATATCTGGCATTATGCGCTTCAGAAAAGTCTCTTTCAAACTCTGCCAGGTACGCTGTGTTTTCTAAAAAAATTAACATAAATGAAATTAGGAATAGTATGATAACACATGGAAATCAATAAAAAACTTTGGAGGCAAGTAATACATCAATCAATCTATACTTAGTCTGTAGGAATAGAAATAGTAGGTTTTGCAAGCCATGAATAGTTGGTAAAATATACAGAAACTTACTCCAGAATTGGCATAATCTACCCACATCTTTTGACCTCTTGTTTTTGAAAAAGCCTTCTGGTCCCTGATATAGTCGACCATGTCTTTCATTTCTCTCATAGTATACGCACGCCTGGAATCAGAGTAGTAATGTTTCAATGTTTATAAGCACGTAGTCACGATGATCGTTTATTGTGTTTAGATAGTGTAATTAAAAATCTCTAAAAATTACTAATAGGTAGATAGAGCAGGTTAAAACAAAACAACGCTTACCCCGACATGTTTTGGCTTGGTTCTTGAGTTAGTTCAGTCTAGTAATTACACATAAAAATCACATATACAACATAATAAATGGCTTACAATTCCAAATCTAAACAGATCGTAAGCAATCCCAGAATCTAGTTTACAAAATAAACGATACATCTACCTACATAACCGTCCGTGTTAAAAAAAACCGGTTGCAATCAATTCAACATAAATATTTCAAATTCGTTATTGGATGGACACAATGTCTATGTGAGGATGGATGAGTTATGTTGATTCGAAATGATTTAAGATTATAAAAATAATTGCATAAGGAGTACCCTGATTAACATATGGATATGGATGACTTATATAATATAAATAAAGGCAAACACGTTTATTTCCTGCCGAGAACTAAAGCACTGTCATCAAATGAATAGTCTGTTTGCGGCCAGTGAAGGAAGAAAATAGATGTAGCATGTGATAAGATTTTAGATTTACTTAATCACATCATATTTTTCGTGCAATAATAGTGATAAATTTGGATCATTACATAGCTAGATGATGTAGAGGGTACTTTATTGTATATATTAGCGAGTGTGTATCATCTACCTATAAATAAAAACGAGTAATTTAAAAAAAAACATCATATGTCAATATGTGGCGGGAAATGTGTTGAATGTTGATAACTCGGTTGTTGATGTATCCTTTTTACTTTCTCTGATAAATACGACTTAAAGTGACAATTAAATTCTCTTGTGTTGCGTGTTAAAATTTAATATAATGTATAGTTACTTATCCTTGAATGATATCTTAGTTACAAATGAAAGGGTTCCCTGTAAATTATTACATGATTTGCCGAAAATGGGTAAGATAAATGTTGTGTTTATAATAAATAAAGCAATACTATTTATCAGGATTATATTAAACCTCTTCTTTATCTTTATCATAGTCAATATATTCTTCATGTTTTTATGAGCAGTGACTATCAGGCATAGTTAGAGATAGATCTGTATGAAAGTAAATTAAATAGAATATTCACAAAATATATTAAATTGTATAAACATCACCATTCACAAACCCTTTTGGGTAAGTTAATATTTGAATGACCTGTTGCATTTGTGAATAATGACTTCTGATCTTGAGATTTGTTCATTGTTCCTGGAAATCTAGTTTAATCTGATCACTATGCAGTAGGTGTTGCCTAAGTTACCCTAATAATGTGTTGAAAATTCATCATCTTAAAAAATAAAAAATGGTAGTTTCATACAATCTCCCTCACATAGTTTACACATGTACTCTATTATTGGTACATACTCATGGGTATGTTTGAGTATTGGCAAGAGTATCAGGACAGGTACAAGTAAATAAATAATTAAAATTTAAAGCTAGTCTGATGTAACAATAATGCTTACAAGTTGTCGTTCTTCCTGGTATTTATAGGTAGGGACTAGGGTTATACAGAATCTATTGGGTGATAGGCTACCAACATGTCACAAATATGACATCAGAAGCTGAATATTTATTGTTGTTTTCATGCCTCTAAGTTCTGTCCACCCCAAAAGAGATCAAAGGATGAGAATGTATATCTAATTTCATGAACTCTTTTTTAGGCTTTTTGGATCCATCAGCTGCAGATGAAGATTTAAAAGCCAATACTAGTATAGAACTCCCTCTTTGGCTTGCCGATTCCTTGTATTCAAGAAGACCACCACTGCTAAGCATTGAACTACCAAAAATATATAAAGATGCTTATAGAGAAATCCTTAATGCTGATGCTTGTACTGTAGATTTAAATAAACTGGGCCAACATTTCTATGAATTTGGATGTTATGTAGCAAAATATGATATCAAAGGTGAAGTTGGCGCTACATTGATTAATGTGAGTATAGTAATTGATTATTTTAAATTGTAAGGACAGAAAATTGTTACTGTTGCTGATTTTTTACTGAAAAGTAGGATTAATATAACTAATCAGTTCTCCTAAACTGCAACTCTGTCTGTACTACAAAGTATAACAGTTGTATATATATTGATTTTTATAAAGCTTCTTGTACCACTACAGTATCTTCTTAAGTGATATCCTTAACTTGTTTAAGACTCATCAATAATATTTGAAAATTATTGAGGTCTATCCAACACAATTATTTCGGAACATTCAAAATCATGTTTCAAAGTATTTTTGGAGGAAATCTATAATTTGTAATTGGCCATAAAAGCACTGACTCCACATTTGTAGAGATGTACATTTTTCTTCTGCATGCCCTTGCAAGAGATAATTGTCTAATAGTTTGTCACTATATGCATCTCAGAGTGTGTAATCCTACATTGAATCAATGTGGCTTACATCCAAGTTCCTATGTTATTTAGGTTGAATAATTCTCTAAGCTAAAACAAAAACACCTACAGTTTTTTCGAATTGTAAGTTACTTAAGAACTCATAGCTTTCACACTTCTATGTACTTGTGGTATAATATTAAAACTTGCAATTCACATTGTACTGATTAGGGATTACAGTATGCATCAAAGTAATGTTTCTATTTTTATATTGTTTCAGACTTTTCGGCAAAGGTTTAGGATGCTTCTTTCAGCATCAGTCACAAGTGATACTGTTAATGCAGTTCAGCCATTGTCCTGTAGTGAGAGAGATAGAGCAGCCGCTGCAATGTTAACAGAAAGTGCCCTATCAGATTGGCTGTATAGGGGAGACTGCAAGCTCACTACAGCTAATATGGTAGCCAATCATAGAAAGAGAAAAAGGGCTGAAATGGAAATGGTATAAACCAGAGTAAACAAAATAAAAACTAGCAAAATAAAGGAAGGAATCTCAAGTTGTAAATAGTAATTTGATAACCAAACAATGGGATCATTCTTATTTTTGGTTTTGGCACAGCCACCGAAGAAATGTCAAGCTATTTATAAAGTGAGAAAGTGCAAGCATCTATCAGAATTGATGTTTGTTACGGAAGAGAGTATATATAAATGTTCACTGCAGCCAATTCTGGTTTCATTTAGTACTGAGTCATCACTAGCACATCATAAAATTAAATTATATACAAAATGTTACCATATTTATTTCCTACTAAACTGCTTGATCAAAACTTTGGAATGTGTATTACTCCTCAAGATGTAATATTACCAAGTAATAATTTACTAACAGCAAATTACATTAGGCCTTGGAAGTGGTTTATGCAAAACTCTATTAATGAATATGGGTCTATAGTAGAGAATAAGGAAGATAAGTTAATAATTACATTAGATGTGCAGCATTTCAAACCCAGTGAGATTAGTGTGAAAGTTGTGAACAAGGAAGTGATAGTTAATGCCAAACATGAGGAGAGGTCCGATGAACATGGACTCATTTCTAGAGAATTCACTCGAAGATATATACTGCCTAATGATTGTGAGCCTGAGGATGTCTCATCAAATCTGTCCAGTGATGGAGTCCTAAGCATAACTGCTACTAAAAGAGTTAAATGTGACAAAAAAGAAATCAATATCCCAATTAAATTGAGTGGTACATTTGCTAAGCAGGCCATTGAGGAAAGGACCGTATCTCAGTCTACTGAATCTAAATCTGAGAATGTATGTCAGAAAGCATCTGAAGGGATGACTAAGAATAACTTACAAGTTATGGTTAAAGAGGATCAGCGAATAATTGCATCTGACTTGATTAGTGACTCCAAAAAGAAAATAGATCAGTTACTTAAAAGCACTGAAGGAAGTTCAGCACTAAGTGAAGAAATAAAAATATCTGAAAAATCTGAGTATTCAAAAGATGTATCTAGTTCTGAGGAGAAAGTACAAAGTGAACAATGTACATCTACTCAGTCTTTGTTAGGGGCAATGACTGGAAAGGAATCAATGAAATCTTCAAAAGTTGAATGTTCCAGTTTCACTTCAGAATCAGAAGTTACGGAAAGTTCATTTTCTGCTACATCTAGTACTCTGAAAGCAGTCAGTGATATGAGTGAGATGAGTGCAAGCATAACAGCGGCCTTAAAGGAAGCGGCGGAAAGTTAATTATCTTATTATATAAGGGACTTAATACACAAGTTGTGTTGATATTATAATTGTATTGAGATCATAATTTATATACATTAAAAATCTTACATGTCTATAGTATTAATTACATTAGATTGAAAATTACTTATAAAGACGTAACCTTATGATTAAACCTAATATAATTTAATAAATTCATTCAATTAATCAAAGTCTTTTGTGTCATTATCACCACATACATGCACTTCACTACTTTTGTCTTTGATGAGCAGCTCTGAAGTACATTTGTAGTGAGGGATTAACTGTTAACATCTGTCATTCTTTATGGATGGATTCAAGTCGTGGAAGTACCCATGCTGCATGGCATCATCAGCTGGCATTCTCAGTGCTGGGTTGCAAGTTAACAGTCTGGCCAACAGGTCTCTACCACGAGTTGAGAGTCTGGGTACTACTTGAGCAAGGCCCAAGCTAGGCTGGTAAACAGGCAGCGGTTTGTAGTCTGGCAACTGGGTCACTCCTGGCCATGTGTCTTCATTAGGGGTACCTGTAATAAAAATAATTTATACAAATAAGTGTCACATGGAAAGAAAAAAGAATATAGGCACTAAACTTGCTAATTACAGAAATTGTAACAGCTACAACCGATGTAACAGTGGCTCAAAAATTAGTGATAAAAACTAACCTAATCAATATTTACTGATAAGTCAAAGGTCCCATGTTACCATGAGATTTAAAACAATGTAAGAGATTTAATTAGTAGTTTCTCTACTCATTTGAAAAACCTAAGACAAATGATTACTTATACCAACCTAACAATTTAAAGATTCTTTTAAGCTGATCATCAACATCTGATCCAGGAAATAAAGGTCTTCCAGAATTAGCTAGTTCTGCAAATATACATCCTGCAGACCACATATCAATGCTTGTAGTGTATAATTTGGCTCCAAATAATACATCTGGTGGTCTATACCACAAGGTTACAACTTCTGCTGAATAACATTTTACTGGTATACCAAAAGCTCGGGCTAAACCGAAATCTGCTAATTTAAGTTCGCCATTTTTATTTATCAATAAATTCTGGGGTTTCAAGTCTCTGTGCAGAACGTTGTGACTATGACAAAACGCTAAACCTCGTAATAACTGGAACATAAAAGACTTGACAACATCGAGGTCTATTTCTCCATTCAGACTATCAAAATATTTTTTAAGATCTTGGTCACAATGTTCGAATACAAGAGTTAATTTCTTTTCACTATGGAGCACGTCATACAATCTTACGATGTTCTTGTGTTTAAGTTCTTTCAACAAACATATTTCTCTCAAAGCCGATGATGGAACTCCTTCATCATCATCATCCAGGCGTACGCGTTTCAAAGCAACTATTTCATGTGTCTCTTTGTTTTTGGCTTTAAAAACAGTTCCGTATGTTCCTTCTCCGATTTTCTCCAATTTTTCATATTTTTGCATTATTAGATAATTTGTGAAAGTACAAAAGTGTGGAATCGATTTCAGAGGACAATAAGTTATAAAATTCAAGCAAAGCAAGGAAAATACTATATTGTATAGTACTTATAATGTCAGTCAATACTTTAAGAAGTCAGGTGTCAGTCAATACTAGTACAAGATGAATAGGGTTGGACCTTAAAATACATGATTGATACAGCTGATTCATCAAGACGTAATTGCGAGATATTAAAATTATTATGATATTATGAATTCATTACTGATATTCATGTCAATATAGGTCTGTTAAAAAAGAAAGGTTATTACTCTCCCTAGCCTCGCATATATCTTGTTATTTTTTCTTGATTATTCGCATCAGCTTAGAATACTACTAGAATTCTACTATTACCTTGTACGTCATTGTTAGAATCAATTCAATTAAGTTACGTTATTTACGTACTACATTAACAATACAATGCGCATTGAAAACGAAGTTGTTTTGTCATATTAATTTGCATGGTAAAATTGATAAATGTCGTAATCAAAACACGAAACAAAAGCATTAAAATATATTCTTTAATTTGTAAACCACGCCATTTTACCATTATATCATTTTAATTGCGTATAATCTATATCCACGGTAAGAATAGAAATAATAATAGTCCAATATCAAGTTATAATATTCGCGCACAATATCTGTATGCTAAGGTTATTTATTTGATTTTCAGATGAGTGAAAACGAGGCCACTCTGGTAGATAAGTCTGAGAGCAGTTCGTTCGAAGATTTAGCCTCTGCTGCTGCAGCTGAGGAGATCAATGAGGCAAAATTAGCTGATGCCGTTAGTTCTCAAAAATTAGAAGATCCTGAAGAATGGCAAGATGTACTTGGATCTAAAGCAATTTTGAAAAAGGTGGTTTTAGTAATCCTATGAATTAATTATCAGTTTCAACCATATATTAAGCAACAATTAACTCAGTTTTATTTAAAATTTTGTTGGTATTTGACCAATTGATATTTAAAAGTCAAAGTAATATTACTGTTAGGAAAAATATCATGGGTAACCTACAATATGTAATCTAGTAGCTGAATTATGATGGTTTCTTTACCCGAACATTGCTATGATACACTAAGGTAACATTAAATGTCTGGTTTTGAGTGACCAAAGTTTTTATAAGTATCAAGCAAAACAAAAAAAAATTGTACAAGTCAGATTTTTATTTCTGAGAAATCTGTTATTATTAACAGTATAATAATTGTCAGTTTGTTTATTCCTAGACACTGAAACCAGGCACGGAGGGAACTCGTCCTCATAAAAGTGATATATGCAAAATAAGCTATGAAATCACATTGCGTGATGGAAATAAAGACCTTGTGGAAAAGAGAGATGAAGTCAAAATATACTTGGGAGACAGTGAGGTAAGAAGATTATCTTCTCAAAGATTTAGCTTATGAATGTGAAAGTGCGAGTTTTGAATGCAAATAAAATACTAAGTAAGTACCTTTTTCTATTGGGGCATAAAAGTGACTAAGAGACTAGGGGTGAATGAATCTATTGGGTAATGGGCTAGCAACCTATCACCAATTTTTCATATTAATTCTATCCTAATCCTGATATTATTGCTGAAACTGACCAAGAGGCTATATTTATCACTTTCTTAAACTTAAGTTTTAAGGGGGTACTTAGGGTTTAAAGGATGTGAATCTATATGTATGTATACTATCCATACATAATTTAACACAGATCTCTTTATCTACTAGTCAAATATTTTGTTAGTATTTCTAAGTAGGTCAACTCAGCAAATTATGTTTACAGTTAATGTAAGTGTTTTATCAAACGCGTGACCCTGAACCTCCTGTTTGTTCAATTGGATGACAATGTTAATAGACGTAGTTCCTATTTTGTGTATTGGATATGTATTTTGTCATAAATTGTTCTGGAACGTGAATGTCATGTAATCAGCTGATTGTCAAATAGTTATTGTTAAATTATTATTTTTTACCTATATGGTCAATTGATTAATTTCATGAAACTGTTCATAATTTTATTTATTTAATAAAATAGTTTTTGTAAATATTATTATGTTATTATGTTTACCTATATGGTAATTCAGTTTTATTTTATTGAACTGTTTATAATTTTATTTATTTAATTAAAGTTAAGTTAAAGTTTGTAGTCCAATGCTTTATAGGATTAAAAAACTAAACAATACAAAAAAATATATACAGACACTCCACAACCAATATCTATAAATAAGTAATAATCAGAAGCTTAGATTTTCATCTATGATAAATAATTTATTTATAGGTCACATAGAAAGCAATTAATTGGAAAAAGACCACTTTTCTGTTTACATGATTTATTTTGTTCAGTTGATTGACAATTATACTCTCATTTACAGATATTACACGGCCTGGACTTAGTACTAACCCTCATGGAGACAGGCGAAGAATGTTTGGTTCAGCTAGGTCCTCGCTTCGCTTATGGTGAAGCAGGATTGAAGCCAGGCGAGAACTTAGGGCTGGTTGGATCCCCTGAACCAATGCTGTATGATGGTCCTCCGATAGGACCAGACACGCATGTAGAAGCTAGGATTCATTTAATAAGTCATGACTTGGAACCCGACCACGAGGAACTGTCCCTAGCTGAAAGAATGGAAATTGGGTGAGTTAATAATTAAGAATATATATACGTATATATATATTGTTGTTAATCCTTTTAGAGGTAGAAAAAACCTGGCAGGTGTGATATCTACGTATCTTAACGAAAAACTGTTAAGTTTGTGATGGCATTCATATAGAATATTGTTGAAGGTTCTAGCCTATACTACTCCACCTTCCACTGACTCCTACAACCTTAACATACTTCAGTGACATTATAAGATGAAAGGTCTTTCCTTCATTGCCATGTTTGCATTCTAATTACACCCCAGTTTGCTTTAATCATATTAGCATTTAGCTATATATAAGTAAACTCAATGAAGATTTTTTATTGTATATTATATTGTATAACTATAATTATATTAATATAGTAGCAGTATTAATAATTATCTGTTTGTAGGATTCGTCGTCGCACCCGCGGGAACTGGTGGTATTCGCGTGGGGAGACCCAGATAGCGGTGCAGCTGTACCGCAGGGCGTTGGACGTGCTAGACGAGAGTGAGGGAGGCATCACCAACCCCACCAAGTCTGGGGACCTGGAGCCGACCTCTGATGGCCTGATGAAGTTACTGGAGGAGCGGCTGAGGGTGCAGAACAACATGGCTGCGGCTCAGCTCAAGGCTGGTGCTTATGATGCGGCGCTGCAGGTGAGCTTAAATATGTCAAAACACTTGTGGTGGACTTAGTTACATAGTTTAAAGTGGCGTTAGTAAATTAAAATTGTGGTTATATGCTAGTAAATAGTATCTGCATAGATAAGGGTGTATGCGCTTGTTAGACTGCATAATAGTTAGCTATTTTAAGGGAATCTAAAACGTGATTGCCGAAAGGTCTTTTGCAACGCCTAATTTTCGCCACATCCCAACATCTGATTTCTCTGTAACTAACTTAGCTACATTAAAGTAACTGCCCATTTTGCTCATTCCAGGCAGTGAACAACGTATTGACATGCCAGCCTAATAACGCAAAGGCCTTGTACCGTAAGTCGCGCATTCTGACCGCCCTGAGTCGACCGGCCGAAGCCCTAGAGATGGCTAAGAAAGCCGCCCAGTGCGCACCCGAAGACCTCGCTGTGAGACGGGAGCTCCAGAAGTGCGAACAAAAGGTATGTAATAAGAGAGGACTAAAAAGTGTAATACATATAGTTAAATGCAGAGGTTAATGTAATATTGAAAGCGTATGAAGATGTTTAGTCCGGTAGAACTTTTGGTATATGTTACAAGAAGCACGTAGTTGTGTTAAGGATGTTATTGAATATATGAATATAAAGGTTTCAATAATTTACAAGATACTTAATAAAAAAGTTACATAAAAAATCCGTGAACACTATTGAACAATCGATGGACAATCAATTTGTAATAATAACTGTCAATCGAACTTAGTCTCATATATACTAGGTACAACAGGCTACGTTGGTGGTACTGTATTTTCTATATAATACATACGTCTCTACGTCCCCAAGAGGATAGGCAGAGACTACCGATCTCCACCTGGAACGATCCCGACATATCTTTCTTGCTTCACTCACACCCATTATCCTTCTCATTATATCTAATTATATCTTACTAATCAGTAATATATAACTTGTGTGCCTGTTTACATAAATTTGTAATTCAAGATGTTTATTTGACATAGATACATAAAGACAAATCAGTGGAAAGGAAACTAGCTAAACGGATGCTGGGAACTGACCAAGACAAGGCCGAGGCAGCGCCTGACAAGAAACCTTCCAAGACCAAGGTAATCACTACATAGTATAAAACAAAGTAGCTTTCTCTGTCCCTATGTCCCTTTGTATGCTCAAATCTTTGAAACTACGCAACGGATTTTGATGCGGTTTTTTTAATAGATAGAGTGATTCAAGAGGAAGGTTTATATTATAATAACATCCATTAAATAGTGGAGTAGGCTATATATTATTTAACCCTTGCAAAGCCGGAGCGGGTCACTAGTATCATATAAATGCTTAAAGGGACAAAATAAATTGAGCCTCCGAGGTTCTGTCCACCCCGAAAGGGAGTAACTAACTTGATAGTATATGTAATAATATTGCTGTTTACTTTTACCGGCATCCCGTAAAAGGCGATTAAGGGACCAGAAGTCCGCGGAATGTATTGGGCGATGGGCTAGCAACCTGTCTCCATTGTTCCATCTAAATGCATTTTCAACTCTAATATAAATGCTAAAAGTGATCAAGAAGATTTTCTCTCCGATAAGGAATTAAAGAACGTGAATATATATGTATATATGAGGAATGAAATTCTTTTATTCAATAAATGAATATATGTATGTATTTTATTGATGTACATAATACTATAATACCTAACATGTTTTCGAAATTTCGGAGATAGGCATTGAAGCCTCTGACTACCCCGCCATATTAAAAAAGGGAGTGTGTATACACAAGTCGTGAAGCGTATGTATGTATGTTTATTGATGTATGTATCTTGTATGGTACAGGTGTTGGTATGGGGCTCCATCTTGCTGAGTTTCCTGGTGGGGGTAGCCAGTGTTCTAGTGTATCGGTACAAGATACAAGACCACTGACACTTTACTTAACGGCCCACCATTCTGTATCTGCTTTCGGTAAGAATATTTGCACATACGAATATACCAATTGTTAGACAGCCAAAGACCAGTTCCTATTCTTCTATAGACAGCTAACAAATAAGTTATTAACATATAACACTTGAGACTATTTTCCTCCGCAAGGTTTTAACATATGTTAGTTATTATTATGTTAACATATAAATAAGAAAATAACAGATATGTTTTCTATGATTAGAGATATGCTATATGACATTTCATCAATTATTCGTATTTATTTCTATGAATAATCTTTTTTTTTTCAGGTAAAGCAGTTATAAGAACCGATTATGTCCTGAAATCAGTAAACCTTTGTTATGTTAGTTTATTAAAATGTTATCTTGTTTGAATTAGAAAATGCAAATCTAAATGCTGTACACCTAGTCTGAGTAACTCAATCGTGATCAAACCTTTAATTGACGAGATATTATCAGGGAATATTAGTATTTATTTATGTATAATGTTTTCCCACGTTTCGTCTGATATTAAGTTATAATATGTTTATATTTTGTGTCCGCGTAACAGAATTTATTACAATACCGTAGACTTACGTGTTGTATTCAGTTGGTTTATCTTATTTACTTAGTTTCATAATAGCATATGGCATGTTAGATATTCATTGTTTAGTTCCAATACTGGATGTAGAAGTTTCTATGTATTCTTGGCCTTTACAAGACTTGAATTTATATTAGATCAAATATTTTGCATGTGTTGAGTAGTTTTCGTAAATACTGATTACATACTTAGTTAAATGTTTAAACTTGCAGTGAATATCCGCCTCTGTTTTATAGTTATATAAATAAGCAAACTGACACAAAGCTCATTCTATAGAAAAATTTGTCAACTGTTATAGATTGTTGTATTATAACTAGTATAATTAATTGGTGGAAATAAATAAACTAGTTTGTTGTCTTTTCTTGAGCATCTATAAATAGTAATACAATGCAAAATAAAATAACTATATTGTTTTCGATAGTAAATTGTGCCAAAATCAAACATAAATTAATAAAAATGTCTTTCGTGGAAATTAACTAAATAATAATAAATATGTACATTCTTATCTTCCCTATAGTCGTATATTTTTTGAATTTTTAATATACTAAACGAACAAGCATTCCAATGTTCATTTACTATTGTAATTATGATATCAGATATGTAATAAGTCAACCTCATTTTGTAAACTCAAAAGTATTTTTAAGTAATTTACTTTATACGCTAAGTATTAGCTAGACAGTTCCGACTTCAAATATTGCATTGTTACTCGCAAAGAAAAATAGATAAAGAAAAATAACGGCTTATATAACAGAGTACTTAATATTATCTTCTTTAAATATACCTACTTTAATATATTCTTTACAAGTCTAGTCTTATGGTTCGTGTCATATAAAGCTGAACGAAAGAAATAAAACGCTATTCTTGATATCTTAGGAAATACTTTATCGGATTACAGATATCATCTACGTAATATAGTATAGAGATATTATGCTCTTATTTTGGGATCGAAGTTAATTTTAAACTTTTCTTTATGCGAAATTTTATTTCATAATAATGGTTTTTACAAAATGCGATCTAATAGGATAAAACTTATACATAAGGAGAGATGTATGTTCCCAACTGAAAATATATGACGATAACTTACTTTTCACAGGAAGAGCATCAAATATAGATATATTTTAATTGAATCTTTTGACAGTGTAAGGAGTATGATTTATTCTTTTAATTATTGTTTATTATATTTTCAGATAGGGGACATACTTCTCGTCCACAAGCCTAAATAATTTTCCTTCCGAATAACTGTATTTATTTTCATAAGTTTATCCTTATTATTTTGCCACGTAATCATAAAAGAATCATCGGATATCATTATCACGAATGTTGTTTGATGTATTATTTTTGTAACTACTTATTCTATTTCTATCTATTCATATCACAAATAGCTTCTTTCGTTAAGAAATGGGAAAATAAACTTTGGATAATCATTGTGTTAATAATGCTGATGATTCGCCTTTTCCTATAGAAATAGCATTTTAGTCTTCGATTGACTTCCTTTTATAAATCCTATACTATGCTCTTAACTCTTCGGTGCTTTGTTCTATCAAGTTAATAGTATAACGTCAGTAGCTTATAAGTTTTGGTTTGGTGTTACATTAGCATGATGGGGTAATATTAAGCTGTGATTCAAAAGTAAAAAAAAATATATAAAAAGTAAGCATAACTTTATTTTATCTTAATAAATGTATGGTAAATTATGTGTTTGTTTTATTTATGTAAAAAGTTGTTCTTCCAAACATGAGTTGTGTGATTGGGAAATATGACTACTATGTTATGACTACCTGCTGTTAGTTTCTTTTGAGTTCAGACTACCACCGAATTCCTAAAAAAACTTAGTTCATGAGATGACTACTTTATACATTTTTGGGACAAATGATCATAGTATCGGACAATCACTCTCACTATCCTTTTCGGGAGTCAGGAAATTCGGATGTCCATCTCCGCAATTGCGGAGGGTGTACTAATTGCATAGCTACTATGAAACCTTGTGTTGGCCAGATAGTACTCAATATGACAATTGGTAAGCTGTGTCGCCGTTTACAAGCACTAATAAATATTTGGGGAATAGGTAGGTTTCCACACAATGTTTTTATCATAGAAATACACAGGGTTTCCATTAATACATAAATTGTGATCCTGGATCAAAAATATCTTACTATAGACATAACAAAACCCTGTAACGATGATTTTTAATGACAAAAGTAAAAGTCATGTATTACTTCTATATTACTTTATTTAAAAAGTCATTTTAACAGTAAGTACTACTACATTTAATACAATGAATACAACCGTGAACTCAACTCACGAATTCAAATGGAATGGTAACCAATTTCATAATCACAGTAGAGTTATCAGTCTTACAACAAATGAATCTAAATTATAACAAAGTCAATGAGAGAAACTAGCGACTTTACATGCCTACGCATTCATTATTATAATATTGCGTAAACTTAGTATGCACCATTTATAATGGCCATACATGAGTTTAATTTATGTCTGAAACACAAAAAAATAATTTCCTTTAATATACATAATAACTATGTAAATAAACTCCACAAAAGTAATATAACATTTGATTGTACTTGTTAACAAGGTAATAAGTTATAAAATGACAGACTTGTTACATACTCATACATGCTAAGAAACATACATCGCTTTTAGCATACATATTAGGGTCACAGTTGCATTGCTGACAGGTTTACAGCCCATCGCCATAAATAATCCTGCCCTACTCCCTTATTAAAATATTTATTTCCCAGCTAGCAAAATACAGGGACAAATTACTAAAGTACTCAACAAAAGGCTTCTATCAATAGAAACGACAAATAAAGATAATCTTTCTGTCACTCGAATATAATATATTCAATGAATATTTATATTACAGTGAAATAAATACATTTCACTTCTTTGACTTTATCGTGAGGGCTTTCGATAAAAAGCTAGTGAAATGAGCTAAGCCTATTATTTCAGCTACAGTTACAAGGGCCTGTATAGTGAATATTGTCGCTACAAAGTCGTATAGTAATTTAGGTGAAAACACCGTCCATACAAACAGGTGATGTCGGAAGAATGTCGCTATAATTGTGTACATTAGAAGCGCGTAGGCACGCCGAGCCGCAAATATGTTTGACGCTTGCCACACCGACTTCAAATATCTGGAATTAAGCACATTTTTTATATATTTAAAGCTAGTAACTTAAATGAAAAACTAAGTGAATAATATTAAATGATATTTTATTACAGTCAAAAGACTTGGTATTAAGTAGACATTTATTAGATCAATTAAAACTTTAAACGAGTGATAATATATTTCATATATCTTTTTATTTCATACATGCTCACTCATTAACTCAGCATGTATGAAAAAGAGGCTTATAAATCTATAATTGTAGTTGATTTTAACCAAAAAATAGAATATACCCACATACTTAAGCTCTCCCTAGGTTTATTTCAATTTCGTTGCCTACCTAGGCAATCACCACGTATGAATATCTAGCTATTTGAATAAACCAGTTCAGTAACCTACAATGACTTACATTTAAATAGTGTTTTAAGTCCTTTGCGTTTAACCCTAATCATTCACCACTATCCCCATGTATCACTACAGTTATACTACAGCCATATATACTCACGCGTCCCAAGTGCGACTGTGCCTACTAAGGGTGCAGTAAAGATGTGCGCCGGCGAGTGCGGGCCCGGCGTACGCGTGTAGGCCCATACGCATCGCAACTCGTACTGGGCAGTACTCGTCTAGGCCCACGTAGCCAGAACCCAGGTCTACTGAGGCTAACGAGTTGCTGTTGCCCTGGAAGATTGAATGGGTTAATGCGTACTTATGAATGAATGGCTACATAGTATAAAACAAAGTCGCTTTGTTTGTCCCTATGTCCCTTTGTATGCTTAAATCTTTGAAACTACGCAACGAACTTAAATAGTGGAGTAGGCTATATATTTTATACCCGTGCGAAGCAGGAACGGGTCACTAGTTACCTATATTTTAGTTGAACAGTTACATACATATCCATCACACCACATTGTAAAGAAGGGTAAGTAAGCTAAGCATACGCTTCACGACTTGTGTCTGTGCACTGCCTTTTTATGATGGCGGGATAGTCAGAGGCTTGAGTTTTCGAAATTTTGGAGCCATGTTAGGTAAGAGCCACTCAAAGTCCTCGTTTCATTTAATAGACAGCGCCCAAATACTTGTTATGTAGCATTAGTTAAATAATTGGGTACCGTTTGAAAATAAATTCTAATAACCTTCACTAAGTTTAGTATGTGGATCAAAACAGGATACGGGTTAATACGATAATGGATTAGTTAATTTTACTTCAAAGTCAGATTTTTATATCCTTGTCTGCAATACTATTAATATCACTATAATGTCAAAAGAAACATAAGTGTATTTTGTCAAAGTTCATTACAATACCAGTAGAGTAATAAATAGTAAAATAAAAAATACCTGATAAAAGAAGAAAACCTCCCCAATCCATAGATGGGCTAGTGTCACTCCCAATATGTCCACAGAGCTCGTGTTCCGTGTACTGTCAACGTTCAGTAACTTGTGCTCCAGACAGATTCTCGTCAACATACACGTGAGGTGGATACTTGGCACCATTATGACATTATGGGGCCTCATTAAAAGGACCTCTATCATCATCAAATGGTTAAGTAGCATGTGCGATATTGACCTGGACAGGTTAAGTTTAACTTGGTTCAGATTTAACGGTTCCATTTCATCGTTTAGTACGTCTTCTGTTTTCATTTTCGGTTTCTTGTATAGAAATACGTTGTTGCGTTCGAAACTCACGTTTTTGGATACTAGGATTCCTGTATATGATAGTACTTCTAATAACGTCATTATTAAAAGTAAGGTCCAGAATACACTTACGATGTTTACCGAATCTAGTTGAGTTAAGAATTCGAATGGTGTATTTAAAGCATGTGATGTAATTCTGTATAAAACAATGCAGGTAATGGCGGCGAATGAAAGTATCGTGTTTCCGAAGTAAACGTTATTGGTGTACCTAAGGTTTCTGAGGCACAAGTAAAACGTTGCTAATGTACCTGAAATTAAAAGGTTTTAGTCATAATACGTATAAAATTACTGCATTTAAAAAACTAGCGTAACTTTCTTACTGGGATATTTTATGAGGCTATTTAAGGACTAAAGAATAGGTAAGAGTCTATTTATTACTATGATATGCATTGATGCCTTGCACACGCCTATAGACGTATGACTACTATAGTATTAGGATTTAGTTTCAAAAGTACGTAAAATCATGTATGTAAGAAGAAAAGAATCATGCCACCACAGATTAATATTTTAGTGTGCGTTCGCGCAGCGGAATGTTGTTGAATTTAAAGATTTTAATTATGCAGATATTTAGTGTATGACGTCGTATAATTGTGTATGGTAAAAAAAAATTTGTGCATGCAGCCATTGTGGAGAAATTCACCAAAAACTGATTCCGCTGGGCGAACGTTCGCCCAGCGGAACTTTTTTTGATCCATTGACTTTAGAAGAAAAGAGATGTGTCCAAAAATTAGTGTGTATTTGTGTGTAATTGTGTATGTATGAATAAAATTAGTGCATGCATAAACTTCGGAGAAATTCAAGTTTCCGCTGCGCGAACGTTTGGCCATTAGCTAGTTTTCATACAAAGCGCTTACATAGAGAGCTGTAGATTTTTACATACGTTGTTTTGAATTTGTTTATATTTGTTTAATAAACAGATTTAGAAAAAATCATAAGGCTTAAAAGATAAAAATATAAACGTAAAATACGCTTATTAGGTCTTAGTTCTTAAAGTATGCACTTTGGGGTCTAGATTTTCACGTTTATACAAACCTTGTAAGTGTCTGCAACACGTTGCCAAGTATCAATGATGTTCCGTTAGTAATTAAAGAGTTATAGGACAATTTACCACGAATAAATCACTGTTTACAAAGCAGTCAAATATCATGACGTTCTAAAGGAATTGCATGGTAAAATGTATGCCAATAATTAGTGTATTCATTCAACTATTCACATGCAAAATTTCATGTCATTAAATTCAGTAATTAAAGAAAAACAATTACAATACTGACGAAGCATCGAAAACCTACATAACCCGACCAAGTTCGGATAGCTACAAAAAAGCGGCCGTGCAATATATTTAGGTAACATCCCAAAATTTACAGTATAATACCGGTATTGAATTGGTACAGGTGATATGACAATTGTTGTTTCGATATAATTTATAGGTCATTTATTTTTGTACACCTACTTTTTTAAATGTATTTGACTATGACAGAAAGTAGGTACCGTTTACGTAGGTACTTTATTTAAGTATGCGCTTGAGACTTGAGATATAATCTAAATACAGTGTAAACTCTTTATAACATTATTCTCTATAACGATAAACTCCCTATAGCATAGAAAAGACCACAATTTGGTTGGTTTACCTTAAAACACATACATTGATACACTCTTTATAGCGCAGCCGCCATTCTCTATAACGAAGAAATGTGTTCATATTTAGACACAGAAGATCGTCAATATCGGTGTTATTGTTTATGTTGTCTTAGCAGGTAACAAAAGACGCCGACCAAACCTTTGAGGCCCCGAAACTTCTGAGGTCGTAAACAGCCGTCTTGCTTTTGTTATTGTTAATTGCCCTGAACACGTGCTTCATTTGCTTGAAAATGATGACTTAAATAAAGTACCTACGTAAACGGTACCTACTTTCTATCATAGTCAAATACATTTAAAAAAGTAGGTGTACAAAAATAAATGACCTATAAATTATATCGAAACAACAATTGTCATATCACCTGTACCAATTCAATACCGGTATTATACTGTAAATTTTGGGATGTTACCTAAATATATTGCACGGCCGCTTTTTTGTAGCCATCCGAACTTGGTCGGGTTATGTAGGTTTTCGATGCTTCGTCAGTATTATAATTGTTTTTCTTTAATTACTGAATTTAATGACATGAAATTTTGCATGTGAATAGTTGAATGAATACACTAATTATTGGCATACATTTTACCATGCAATTCCTTTAGAACGTCATGATATTTGACTGCTTTGTAAACAGTGATCTATTCGTGGTAAATTGTCCTATAACTCTTTAATTACTAACGGAACATCATTGATACTTGGCAACGTGTTGCAGACACTTACAAGGTTTGTATATACGTGAAAATCTAGACCCCAAAGTGCATACTTTAAGAACTAAGACCTAATAAGCGTATTTTATGTTTATATTTTTATCTTTTAAGCCTTACGATTTTTTCTAAATCTGTTTATTAAACAAATATAAACAAATTCAAAACAACGTATGTAAAAATCTACAGCTCTCTATGTAAGCGCTTTGTATGAAAACTAGCTAATGGCCAAACGTTCGCGTAGCGGAAACTTGAATTTCTCCGAAGTTTATGCATGCACTAATTTTATTCATACATACACAATTACACACAAATACACACTAATTTTTGGACACATCTCTTTTCTTCTAAAGTCAATGGATCAAAAAAAGTTCCGCTGGGCGAACGTTCGCCCAGCGGAATCAGTTTTTGGTGAATTTCTCCACAATGGCTGCGTGCACAAATTTTTTTTTACCATACACAATTATACGACGTCATACACTAAATATCTGCATAATTAAAATCTTTAAATTCAACAACATTCCGCTGCGCGAACGCACACATATTTTAGGCATTCTTAGATTACGTATACAAGTAACCTAAGATCGCTATGGGTTACATAATAAGGCAAAAGCTAATTACCAATGAGGAGGTGCATCTGCAAGTGTAGCTCGTTGCCAGGAGCGTTGAGCCAGTCCGCTGTGTCGGGCAGAAACAGCCACCGGTCGCCCGTCTGGTTCATCGTACGCAGATACCTTAAAATATACATACATTTTATCTAAAATACATTAATATACTATCACTACATAGTATAAAACAAAGTCCCTTTATCTGTCTCTATGTCCCTTTGTATGCTTAAATCTTTGGAACTACGCAACGGATTTTGATGAGGTTTTTTTAATAGATAGAGTGATTCAAGAAGGTTTATATGTATAATAATATCCATTAAATAGTGGAGTAGGCTATATATTTTATTCCCGTGCGAAGCTGGAGCGGGTCGCTAGTTATTGATATAAATATGTTTGCTGCTAATTCAATATTTCATGACATTACAACCCTGATATTAGTTAAAAGTTACCAACTAGACATTATATCTCCGAAGTTTAATCAATCGCGAAAGGGTATGTAAATGCATATTTATATTCTGCTAATTACTTATTTACTTTATCGTAGAAAACGACAAATCGATTGTTGTTATTGTGAGAGATATATTCCCACATAAAATATTTTTTTTAAGGTTAATATAATGAAATATTTCATTAAAAATACTGGTTTGCGTTCTAATTTAAGGGATTAACTTTAAAAATAATAAACTTTGTAAATACATCAGCACAAGCTTACCTATGCAATCCAATCAGGAAGATCCATTTAAATACAAAACTGATATTTATCGTAATCTTCTTCATAGTATAACTCGGTTTCGGGTCCCCTTTATTCAAGTTCCTAGTCCAGAACGCCACGAACACAACCAACATCCTTAACAACACTACCAACATTAATGTATTCCACAAATAATACCATGTCATATGTTCCTCCTCAATAAAACTCGTGCCAAAGAATGACCATGCATGGAAAACTGTACCACCGAGTAATAAATAGTCAATTGCGTTCAAATCTTTCAGATAATCAAAGTCGAAGTAACTTTGCAAGGAGGTTTTTATCACGAAGAAGGTTATTGTAAAGCCTGCGCATACACTTGCTAATACGCCCATCCATACAGGTTGGATGCTGCATATTTGCGACTTAGTTTCCGTTATAGCACATAAAAAGGTCATAGCTAAGAGGAATAATATTAATATGACGAAGAAAGCCACTATGGCCCCGGCTTGACTGTGCCTGTGATACGATGTTCTGTAATCTCTCAATTTCTCACTTTGAAGAGAAAATAGCGTGACGCACATTAGAGATATCGTTATCTGGAAACACAAAAAAAATGATAAATTATGTTTTCAATATCACGTCTGTTTTCATATAAAGAGCTGCATATCAAGGAAATTGGCGTGGCGGATCAATACTTGTGCCAAAATGTGACCATTCCACATATTTAAGCTGTTGTAAAATACCTTGGTAAACCTATTTCTCTTAGCCACCTTTTATGACATGTCACGAAAACTGTATCCATGTTCTAGACCCGTAGGTCCATACACTAACTATTTAGTTAAGAAAGATGTCATGTATATAACGTAGGTATAAGCCCTTTCGGGGTGGACAGAACCTCGGAGTTTCGAAAACATCTACTTGGTCACTTATTAGAATGAATATTGGGGTTGTGATGTCACATGGAACATTGGTGTATATGATAGTACTTCTAACATACACTTATAGTCCCTTATTCGCCCCTTCAACATGCCGGGAAGAACAGCAGCTAGTTAGCATTATTTTGACGTCTCATCCAGTACGGCAAATGTATGTATATTAGTACGTAAACCATACTCGTATGTATAATATTTTTCACTCACCATACAGAGCAACACAATAGCGGTAACGATAGCAAACATATCAAAGTCCACGGTAGACTCTGTGAGGTACTGGGCCATAACACTGAGGGACTGTTCGTACAGCTCTTTGGCCATCTTGGCCGCACTCGTGTGCCCCGTTCGCAAGTACTGACCGTATTGCTTTTCTGCCCGCTGGTATTGTTTGTAGAATTCTGTAGAGGGGTAGTTAGGATAAGAAAGGAGTTTTTTGTAATATTAATGAGTATGTCAGCACATTGTTAGAGGAATTGTGATTCTTCATTCTAAATAAATAGTTCACAAAATTTTATTCATAATTAATGACGACCTCCGTGTCCCGATCGGTTAGCCGCCGGAACGCTAATCGTGAGGTCCCGGGTTCGATTCCCGGTGGAGGCAAAGTTAAGAACTACGCTTTTTTTCTGCTTTCCAGTCTGGTCGTTGATTATATATGCTATGTGTATTTATCTATGTATAATATGTATATATTTCTTAAATATACGTTGACTAGTACCCTTAACACAAGTCTTAAATGTACTTACCAAGGGGCTAGTTCAATTGGTGTAATAAAGTCCTACAATATTATTATTATTATAATTAGTATCTTAGGAAATATATTACCAATTCATCAATACAAAAAAATCAATAGTTTAATAATTTAGCAAAAGTTTGGCTACCTAAAAATACAAAAGACAAGACAAACGCGTTCACGACCATTAACCCTGGCGCGGTAGTCAGAGATTCAGGTTTCCATCTCCGCAATTGCGAAGGTAGTAATTTTATGGCCATCTCGAACATATATTTTGACCAGATAGTCAGTCCTGAACGTGACAGATGCTAAGCCATGTAACCATTTCCAAGCACTAACTATTACATATTCGAGGAACAAGTAGATAATCCTTGACACTCCTAGTCACTTAATGCATGTTTTTGTACATTGCTCAAAATATCACAGAATTTAATAGCGGTTGGCTCGCCACCTATCTCTCATGTTGGGAACTAGCTATCTAATAAAATATATATGCGTTAAGTGACCAGGGTCTTATTAACACCGGCTTTGTTTCTACAACCCTACATCACCAAATGAGTTAACGATGGGGTTGCATTAAAAACATATCAGAGGTTGTTACCTAATATAACATAACGTCTATAAGTAACATAAATCGTAATCCATAAGTAACAAATCACAATCAACAATTTCAATATTTCACAACATCACACAGCGATAATTTTACCTTTATCAAGCGCCACATCTCCGATCTGCGCTCTGACAGCTTTAGCGTTGAGTGTGGCAACATAGTTCAGAAGATACAGCTGCTGTCTTATGTCACCTGGTAGTAATCCTGGTATGAATTGACCTGTGTTATCACCAGGTATTGGTGCGTTTAGGAGCCATGATATGGTAGGTGCCATGTCTACCTGAGCTACTGTGGGACCGGATGATGCACTGGAATTTAATGAGAATTGATTAGTGTATAAATTATATTGTAAAATGTAAAGGTGAGGTTAATATAACATAGATCAGAGTGTGTTAATGTTTTTTTGAATGACGGAGTAAAATAAATTAAATTCCTTGAATTTCTTTAAAGATATGTGTTGTAGGAGTCAATACAGAGAATCTATTTAATTTAATAATTTACAAACTTAACCCATACTCCAGATTAATGCCATAAATGTCGACGTGATATTAAGTTATACTATGTATAAAAGTTCTATACACCTTGAATGAAATAGCCGGTGAGTAAATTATAATCTCACAAGTTTTGTCAATCGTACTTTAAACGTAGCATACTTACGGATGAGGACATTGAAAAGGATCATTCATAGCGACCACCAATGGGACTAGGACCTCGGCAGGCGTGGCGCCTCCGTGGCCTCCCGCGTCCCTCATTCCGTGGTCACCGCAGATGAATAGGACGCCATTGCTTTCCTGGAAGTATCAGATATATTTAGGTATCAAATAGTGGAACGTAAAAGCAAGTAAATGTTGTATGTAAATGGGTGGTTGTATATATTTCCCGCCAATCTAGATGATGAAGAAGATAATCCATCGATGGGTCTCAACATTAATGTATTCGGGGTGTACATAACCTCGGATTACTATATCCTGAGTCACTGTTAAGTATGTATATTGAGGTTATGATATCATATGGAATATTGATGATAGGTAAATAGCTCGTTGCCCAACACATTCCACTGACTCCTAGTCCCTTAGCCGCCTTTTACAATATGCCGGGAATAGCGGCAGCTAGTAAATATTATTTTGAGGTTCCAGGTGGGCTGCGTTGAAAAATTACGACAATCAAAGGTATGAAATATAGTAAATTGTTGTAAGCTTGCGTAAATTACGCATAATAAACTACACATGTATAGGAAAGCTAGTTCACGGCTACACTGCCTTACCCAACGTTCCATGTACTTCCATATTTTCTTTACAACGTCATCCATTTCTTTGAGCTTCGGTTTAATCTTCACGCTTCTAGCACCTTCTAAATGGCCAATGTGGTCTAATCCTAAGTAATGAAGGACTAGGAATCCAAAATCTGGCTCTTTGGTATTATTATTCTTTGGTCCCAATACGTGGTCGAGATGTCTTGTTACGTTGTTATCTACCTAGATAAATTATACACATTGATTATTTTATTCATAGAAAAATGATGTCGATTAAGTGACTTGCCAGGATCGGAAAAAAATAGGGTATGTGATTTTTCCCTATCTATCTGTAGGGAAATGGGTCAGACGGGTATGTAGGTATATTAACATTCTACATCATCTTTTTTGCTACGCAAAATTTTATAGACCGGTTTAAATTTAAAATCAGCGATTGCTTGTTAGACCTATCATAATGTATTAGTAAAGTACTATATGCCCATTGAACAGGTTAAAAGTTATCTCAGGTTACATAAGGACTATCTTTGGTAAAATAAAATTTATTAAATATAATCTGATGGAAATTTCAGAAACTATAATCCCATAACATACACAAAAAAACGAACTAAAACTGTCCATACCTCTGTATAATCTGTGACATAAAAGGACGTGGTGCCGTCGTATTCGGACCACAGCCCTGGGAATAGTCTGAGCCACGTGTCGTCGCCATAGAGCACGGTTTTCGTGTCTGCCATTGAGGCCACTCTTAACACGCTATCGCCTTTAACGGCGGGAGCACCAAAGTTAAGGGCCACGTCGGCGAAAGTTGATACACTTCCTGTCATCATGGCCTGGAATAAAAAAGTATAATTTAAATTAACTCAAACTATGATGAGGGATATTAATTCTGTAAGCGGTATGTTGGGTTAATATTCTGCGAATGTAGATGTGGAAATAATGGAATGGTCGAAATTGGAGCCATTCTTCTAAAGGGGGGTGGAACGGGAGAGCATGTATGAGAAGATTAATGGGTCGTTCCAGGAAGCGATCGATGGTCTCTGCCTATCCCATTAGGGACGTAGAGGCGTAAATATATATGAAGTATGTGTATGTATGAAGTTGCAATGAAATTTATTGATAAAAAGTACTATATAAAATGTGAGCAAGAATCCGATATATACTAACGATAAACCTGATTTGAGCCTTGGCTATTAAAGATTATTTTTAGAACAAATTGTTAAAAAGATACACTTAATGTAAAACAAACTACATAAATTATCCTAGACATGTATCATCTAGTATTAGTGCCTAATTAGCTATTTAATAATGGTCATAAAATCGTGCAAATGATTGTTATGGTCCGATCAACAAACAGTACAATGATTATCATTTATCATTAGGAATCTTTTGAAATTAATTAGAGGAAATTAATATATCAGCATCATACACTATAACAATTAATCATTGCAGTGTTGGTACCAGTTTTGTGGTCACACATGGCTGAATAATTATGAGCAATAGGCTAAGTGAACATTCTGGGTCAATGTGCCGATGCACGGTAGATTAGGAAAAACATTGTGTTTCTATTACTGAAAAACACATAAACGCAGAGTTCTGAATATGGCTTTTAATATTTTATTGACTTTATCGTCGAGCTTCGTTACTAGTATGTTCTAATGCTGTATGTATTATAGTCATATAATACTTTTATCCAAACAATCACTAGACCTTTCTAAACAATGAAACACATATCTTATCAAATAAGAAAAAATAAAAAATACTTATATGTAATGTAAATTGTGAATACTAAGCATATAAAACATACAAGTACCTACATCACAATGAAAATATTTAAAGGGCTATTCTACTCGGTCACGTTTAGCTTAAGGGTGAATTTCGTATATGCAATTGATATAGCCAAAAATCGTAATAGTTGCGAAAAATATGTGAATAAAACTTGGACATAATTCAAACAATAATGTGTACACACTACAAAAAAGTTAGTATTATGCAAAGGCGATTTTAAAGCACACATACACAATGTAGTAATGAATAGTTATTATATGATTAAATAAACTCAAAAATGATATGATATTAAAAACCCTTTTATATGTAAATTAAAAAAATATATTATGTAACTAAATAGTATTATGAGTATGGTAATAGTACATTCATGTCATGTAATGACCCTGAAACTGATGTTGTGTGTAACCCAAACAGAATTTTGCACCATCATAACTTATCTAATAGCTTGTGTAGAAAATTAAATATATTGTCGATTAATCAAATTTTCAGAAAATATATGCTCAAAACAAAAACCACAATATCACACATCTCTAAAAGTATATACTAGTTACTACCAATGTCATGGTGATTAGTAAGCCAAAAACATAGAGCAAAGCTACAGTACCAATGAAAAAACTTATTTAGAAATCTGTATTATATAATAATAACGAAACCCAACAAATAATGATGCCTGAAACCACTTCTAAAGTTTTTTCCTTGGTCTCACACACTAAACCATGAAAGATGGAACACACAAAATACAATGGGAAAAGTAACTTGCAAATATGTCCCTCCAAAAGTTAATTGTTCGTCTCCATTGTGCTCTCTCTATTTTACGCTCAGGCGACTGGACAGAAAGAAAAATAATTAGGATTTATAACTAATAGCTTATTATTTAATAACCATACAGTAGAGTTATAAATATTATACTATATTAATTGTGATTATTTAATAAAATCTATATATGTTTATCATTTCAAATTACTCAATCTTTTCTTTGGTACTGTATAAGCTAACTAATGTTTTAAATGAATTGAATACATAAAAAAAACTGAATACAAATTATTACAACAAACAACTACTGTTGCAATATCTTAATAGTTTAACTACAACTTGACAATGTGCCAGTTTTGTTATACTTTTGTTATTCTACTTCACAATGTGCCAGTTTTATTTGTTATATTGTTATACTTCAGGTATTATTAGTAAAGCTTACAAAATATCATTTAACATTAAGTCAAGAAATAACATTTACTTTAACTGAACATTTTAAACAAACAAAACAACAAACACGTTCATGACAATTAGCCCTTGCAGGGTAGTCAGAGGTTCAGGTTTCCATCTCCGCAATTGCAAACATAGTGATTCTATGGCCACCTCGAACCCACGTCTTGACCATCGGTACACAATGTGACAGGTGGTAAACCATGTCGCTATTTACAAGTGCTGACTATTACCTGTTCGGAAACGGGTAGGTTTCCTCATGATGTTTTACAATGTTTTCAAAACAAAAACTCCCTAATTATATTAATTGTCAGCATCTATCCATAGCAGAATGTAACACAAGTCAAGTTGTATGCTGACTATCCATAACTAACTTCAGCAACATGCATACCTCTGACTACTTTTTAAGGGGTTATAATAGTGAAGTATATGTACATTTGTATTTACCTTAATCCTTGGCATAGTAACAGTTGGTGGTTCTGCCACACTCACATAAATGCAAGCTGATTTGTTTTTCAGTAGCTCTCCAGTAAAAGGCATATATTCTGCAGTCACAAAGTCATATCTCAGTCCATCTATCACCATTAAAACTACATGTGACTTCCCAGGATTGTACACTTGAGGGCCATCAATGCTGCGATTAAAAATTAAACAGTGTATTTTGAAATTGTTTTACCTTTGCTGACAGATTTTTTATAACTATTTATCACAAGCATTATTGGTTTAATTCTCTATTAGTAGCTGAATACATTGTCAATATGGCACATAAGTTTACTTATAACAACATACATCACAATTATATATGTTTGAGCAGGGGTTACAGTTTTAGATTTACTGAATTTATTTCACTGTCTTCTGTAACTTCATAGTATTTTTAATATATTTCAATTTATTCTAAACAAATCACTTTCATAACTTATGTATGAATTTCATTAATTCTTACAGCAACAGCAATAAATATTAATCAAGTAATACATTATGCTCTAACATGATTTAACAAATAGATGAACAAATAAAAATATTACCTTACACCATCAATGTAAATGGGCAAATCCGAATAATGTGCCATTTGACCTGTATGATATTTTAATGGGAAAAATCCATACAAGTACAAAATTAGGGCTCCCAATCCAGAAAGGAGTAAATATAATCCAGTCCATCTATGAAATAGTAAAGATATCATATTGGAAAATATTCTATGAACTGACTACTATTCCAACGACTAGTTGGAGCCACTATCAATTAATATCTAATCTAATAATATGTTGATTGTGTTTCAAACTATCGCACTAGCATATTATGAAATGAATTTGCCGGTTCATAAAACACAATGTAAACAAATCGTTAACAACACGAATAGCAATACATGTAAGTAAAGGAATATTATGTAGATAGAGAATTTAAAATATTTGCAGAAATAATGTTTTGTAAGATGTCATACACCCTCTTTACAACATTACTACATTATTTACTGAAACTTTCATCTGAATAATGATGTGTAGAGATCCCGCCACATACGGTGGCAGTTGGAGGCGTCGCCACAGTCGCGTAATTCAGTGTTACCAGTAAACACGCCAAAACTTGCACTCACTGTGCCATACGGCTCGATACATTATAGGTTTCATTTGTAACGGTCTTTGGTTGCAGAGCTATAAACTCAAATAAAACAAATTAATATATCAAAGTCAAAATATGTTTATTAAACTATTTCAAACATGATTAATAATTAACGGGACTTATCCTTCTTATTATATATTACATATATTATGTGTTCCTTCACTCTGTCCGCAATAGACCGTTTAGTGTGTTCAACGTAGGATTTCCCACAGCTGCAATCAATCTTATACACACCCTTATATCTTATATCATGAGTATAAATCGCGAATCTCTTAAAACTATTATTTCAAACATGGCACTGAGCATTGTCTTTACATATTTTTTACCGAGGTGAGATCAGCGGAGACCCTAGCTTGGAGAAGAACTAACAAGAAACTCCGGAAATCAATTTATTATAATCACCCTTAACAAACATAAAAATTACAAAGAGTGGGCAAAAAACACAACGCTGGTAATACTAAATTTACCTTTCATACAAAATAACACGCAATGGCGGTAACGTCAAATTTAGTTCCAAGTTTGGCTACTGCCACCTTATGTGGCGGGATCTCTACTGAAAAATGTTGTTCGAATCAAATAAAACAGTCCGTCTGTCAGTACAATTATTTTTATGTCAGACGGTCTGCGCAAACAGCGAATATTGCACTAACATCAAGATAAAAAATAATTAATCGTGCTGGGATCTTAATACAATGTTTGCGTTCGCCTCGGAATATGGTTGAGACGTAAGTATATCTAGAGAAATAATACATTTACATTGAGATAAATGATAATAATACATTGATGAAATTTAGCTATGCGCAATATTTATAAGACAAGAGACAACCGCGTTCACGACCATTAACCCTTGCGGGCTGGTCAAAGGTACAGGTTTCCATTTCCGCAATCGTGGAGGTAGTAATTATATGGCTTAATAGTTAATAGTTGTAAAGGGTGACATGGCTTACCAGCTGTCACATTGAGCACTGCTAGTTCGGGGTTTAGGCAGATTTCCTCACGATGTTTTGCCTCACCGTAGTATTAGGTTTTTTTCGCTAGTATATTTTTATTACGAAAGTAGACAAATGAATTCATTAAACTTCATTTCTATCGGTTCATACTGAGGCAGAATTCGAACCCTGTACCATCTCTGTATTACAGAGTCGAGCCCCAAACAACTGAGCTACACCGAATTTAAGTTAAACCGAAATTTTATAACTTATAAGCAATTATGTACAACTTTAAATTTATACACATTATTATATTCATGTCCCTTATTCCCTTTAAAATGGAACCAGAAGCCTTCATATATGCAATCTCTCGTTTATTTCTTATAGATTTGAATGTAATTTTTTTATCTTATATTGAATAGGGTTATGTCGCTCAGTGGCTATGGGCAAAAATTCAAATGCTGCAGGTTAAAGTTTCGATATTTATTACAAAATGATATTTAGTTGATGCCATTTTAAAATCTCTCTAGCGTATTAATAACAACTACGAAAAAATCAATAAAAACAGTGTACTGAAAAAAAAAAACAATATAACTCAAAAATTTACATAATAATATTGTAATGATTTATTTTATTTTTTGTTAGTTTGAAAATTATGTAGGAGATTTTAAAGCAGCAACGAGTAATTGTAATACAACACTCAAGTCAAAATATTACTGGAACTTGTCACGAATTTAGGAATTAATAAAGTTTAATATTCCATTTCAAATCATTACACTTATACGAGAATACATATTTACAATATTAACTGCTTAGTAATCTGTATACCTCATGCGTATGTCCTCTGCATTCGCGCCATTCTCAGATGTATTATCGTAGCCATGGTTACTAGTACGTTGTCACGATTGCACTGTCTTTTAAACTAAGAAAGCTTTTCTTTGTTTATGTTCCATTATTGTTGCAATAATACAGAATAAGCTCACAAACTGGTTCTCGCTATGGAATAAAAAATAATATTTTTAAAGATAAAAATATTGTTCTGTGGTGTGAGGAAAGCATTTTGGTACGTCCAGCTTCGATCACCACTGTAGCTACCAACTGATAAAACTGAAACTCTTAAAAAGCACATCTTCCTTACTTTTTTCAAAGAACATAAATCATAGATTTCCTGTTACGTAGTTTGTTTATGAAGTATCCTAGCATAATTAATTTTTCCACTTCTTACAACTATTTATATTGGGGTTAAAAATACTACTCAGTGACAAAGTCTGACTCAGCAGCAATCTCTATTGACGGCATTAAAAATATCGTAAACAATTTCCTTAAAACATAACATCTTTGAATGGCGAAAGATGAAATTGAGAGTATTTTTAGTGCCACGCCTCTGCATTTAGGATTGTATCACGAGATAATTATAAAATGTCCAATCATATTCGTGCACTCAACGACCCATTAAATAGGGTGACTATCAAACTACTACTTACTGAATAATAATAAACATTTTAATAAGATAAACACTTTTAAATGATAAACGTTTGTAATGATTTAAGCTCTTAAAGTCACGACATCTGTGAATTGAATGAAAAAATTAAAGCTTCGTGGTATATGTCTATCCCTCTATTCTAAATGTTTGAAAATAAAGTATGTATAAAATTATTGGAATTAAACTAAGTTCTGGCCAGAATTCGATTATACTCTCCGAACGACCCGTCAACCAATACACTACTCTGATTTCTGCATTTATCTACTCTATTAATTACGATTTTTAACCAGTACAACAACCAAACTATAACTTTAAATAGTACAAGATTAATAAAGATCGTACTTGCTATATATTTCCAAAATTTACATACATCGCTTGTCTCTTAAAACTATAATTCTATTTTTGGTTCGGAAGCCTTAGCTGGTAGAAGAATCAATTAGAACTCCGGCCTAGCCGGATAAACTTTTTGGCCCAATGTCTCGTTTATGGAATAAACGGAACAAATAGGAAGCAAACAGTAGAAAATTAATTGAAATCGGTGTCTTTCAGCTTCTTTTCCTAAAACCTTTACATATACGTCACTTAGAACACCTATTATGATAAATTAAAGTATGCCAAAACAATTCATTTTATTCCATTTAGACACCATGTTTCATAGAGATATTTACAGTTTAAGACCTACACACTCGATATTTAAAAAGAAAAAGTGAAAATGGGAAGTTTATTTTTTCAAAGCAACCGGGTTCGATTCCCGTACTGGATACAGTTGTTTTTTAAAGAAAGTATGAATGCAGTTTTTATTTTTATCAAAATCGGTGACATGGTTCCTAAGAACAAATCTTCGTATCTCTTATAGTTTTAGACTTTCCCATACTGACCGTTTTGAATGCGCCACCCTGTATATACACGGAGATTTTATGTACCAGTATTAACTCTGAACGCTATACTAAGACAAGATTATCTATCTATGTATAAATAATGCTGCATTTCAACTTGCACTTTCCATGGCCATAATTTTCCTTACATCATGCACACCGTACAAACTCAAGTTCAAGGTGGTTTTTCGTTGAGTCAGAACGTGTGGGATGGATTGGAAAATCTATTTAAAACTCTTCGTTGAAAACGATTCTATAGTCAAACGCTAACGACGAACAGTCGCGCGCGCCTGTTTCGATATCAAATAATTCAATGTGAGTACGGTTTATCTTTATTATCAAAACCCTTCATAAGAACGCAGTGCATATACTATGCTTTGATGACTATTTTATTTTGGAATTTTAATCTCTCGTGGTCTAATTATGTATGTATGATTTCATATGGTCAATATTTACTTTAGTGATAAACGTAGTATATTATTTATTTCGGATTTAGTGCTTATTTCATTGAGTTCCAACAGTAGATACCATAAGGCTTATTTTTTAACTTTGTTTTGATTGTTTGAAGGACTTTAACGTCGACGGTTGTAACAATATTGGATAATTTTTCAAATGACAAATATTTATATAATTTCTACTAACCCATTTGCTTAACCATTATTCATAAAATATATTTTATTCAGAAATAATAGGTATGTGAAACTTACACATCATCTAAATATAAGGCTGTAATAATTAATCATAATTATTTACAACATTAAAATGTGTTTGAATATAAAAATACTGTACTGAACCTGTTTATTAATATGTAATCGTAAATACATAGCAGATAATAAAATGATCTGGAAATTCGAACTTTGATGGTTTTAACTAAGAGATATGACATTGGTTCCAAAGTGTTCTCACGATCAAAAACATTTAAATTTAGATCAGAAAATCGTGTTGGTTTCATCAGTAAACATTCTCGACGACGCCATCGCCATTATTATTGAGTTGCATCATTTCTAAAATAGTCCCCCAGGTGATTCACTCGTGGAATAGTTCCAGAACTCTTCATTATAGCGTCCAATCCATATCTTGGCACACAATAGATTTATAACTCGGTTCAAGGATTGATATTTCGAAAATGTTTATGATTACTGCTTCAAACGTTCTTCGAATTGTTTACGTAGTTACGTCGGCTCTGACATCAATGTGGGCGTGAGCAAATAATGATCATCTCCGTCTAATACATTCGGGAGCGACATTATAAGTATGAATGAGCAAATATGGAGATTCTTGCGAGCGTAATTAGCACCTTACCGAATGATCTTGGATTTGACCGACTGATTACCATTCGCTTACGAATAGTCACGTGGCTACCGAAGTATGTTATACGTAGTTTATTATTTTAAAAAAACTCGTGTACACAAAACTAAACGATTGTTATCCCAAATATAGAAGAATATGTTGTAATAAGTTTTTTGTTGTGTAGGTAGTCGTAGTGATGTACTAGTAGAGCAGGGCTTAGTGGTAGCATATTACTGAGGAGCATAATGTACTTAAATTTTGAAGCTGGCACTTGAACGTGAAACATTACGTTAAGGCTTCGTACTCTTTTATTTGATCCGCAAAGGCGAAGCCGGACATAACAACGTCTGATTTCGATAAGAGATAATAAACCTAACACAAATCCTAATAATCACTAACTGGCTGCAGCAGATGCTGAGGCAGTACCCATTCACCGTACTATACTATACTAATTCATCGTTTTACAACTTTCTTGTCTACGTGCAGTGAATTAAAAAGTTTCTTTCTTTCTTCCTGTCTAACATGTTGTATATATTTTATACCCGCTATAACGAAACACTTTTCCTACCTCCAGATGTCTGTGGTACCTCTTCGCTTCCGTGATTGGTGGAACGATTGGGACTTCGAGCGTCCCTCTCGCATCTTCGACCAGCACTTCGGCCTGGGCCTCAGGAGGGATGACCTCCTCTCGTCCTTGGACACCTTGCCTTCAAGATCTCATGTGTTCAGGAACTCATACTACAGACCCTGGTCTCTAGCTAAGGAGCCTTCTGCGTCTACCATCAATGTTAATGCCGACAAATTCGAGGTTAGTATTGGTATCCCATTGGAGGCCTGAAATTTGATATCATTACATATCTACTATACTACTATATATTCACGCCTCTACCCATTAGAGAAAAGTTCAAAGTCTCCTCCGTTCATACTTCATACCAATCTGACTCATAAAAACTACATAAAGTATAAACATCCAAACCATTGTCACTTAGGGGTATAGCGGGGTAGTCTGGGTTAAAGATTCTCTGGACACCTCGACCCCACGCGCTAACCAGATAGTCAGCCCGTAATAGTAATAATATGGTGGTAAACCAAGTCATCATTTACATATAATTTAGCAGACTAAAAACAATTTATATTTATATATATCTTTTTCCCTTTTCCAGGTTATCCTAGACGTCCAGCAGTTCACCCCCGAAGAGATCACCGTCAAAATCGCCAACAACTGTATCATCGTCGAAGGCAAACACGAGGAGAAGAGAGACGAGCACGGCTTCATCTCCCGCCAGTTCACCAGACGCTACATCCTGCCCAAGGAGTACGAAGTTGCTGACGTCACCAGCTCCTTGTCCTCTGATGGAGTCCTGACCATCTCCGCCCCTAAGCCCAAGCCTCAAGTGAACAACTCCGAGAGAGTGATTCCCATCACTCAGACCGGCCCAGCTAAAGCCGCGACCACACCTACGCAGCAACAGCCAGAGCAGCAACAACAGCAACAGTCGCAGCCGAGGGAGCACGACGTCCCCATTGTACAGTCCCCTTAAGTACCTTTATTGAAGTAAGAATATTGTTGAAGACTGTCGATGATAATGGACAGTTCAAACGTCCGCGTTTATGAAAATTTATTAAGTTAATTTATTTATTTGAATAAAAATTCTTTAAGTTTTCTATTTATTTGTTTCTGTTGTTATAAATGGGAGTCAATGCACTTTTAATGTAATAATTGATTCGATTATGTCTAAAACCTTATGTTATGCATGGGTACGTAATAATCAATAATGTACCTTCCTACATACTTATAACATTGTTTGCATAAATATTACAAAAGAGTAAGAAAATTTGTTTACTAAATTTACGTTAAAAATATACGAAATTACTTTATCTTAATTCTATTTCCTGAAGATTGGAATATATCATTTTGATGTCCATTTATCGAATAGTCGCAGGCGGCAACTAAAGAACTAGGGTTAAATGGAATCTATTGAGTGATAGACTAGCAGCCTGGGACCAATGTTTCATATGGCATCTTAAACTTTATATTAATGCTAAGCAGTGATCTAGGAGATATTATCGTATTTCGTCTCGGATCGGATGTATAAGTATGTAATAAATGAGTATCGATTGATTGGATTAATAACAAATTACTTTGACCACGGAGACTGAGAATGTAAATAAAAGTTTTGTTAAGTCTGTGAAATGTTAACCGTAACTTCTGCTCATTCTTATAAACGATAGTCATTATGTTAAGATTTACAGGAATGAATTGCCAAATTCAAATCGTTACTCGTCCCAAAGCAATAATAAAATTGTTGCTTGTTTTAATTTAATTTTCACGCTGACGCGCTGACTTCAATAAAATTGTTAATTTATCATTCGCCGGAGGGTCGGATGAGAGGAGCGTGAAATCATGCAAACACCTATCAACGGGTGAAATATCGATGTTTAGGATATTTGTTATGTTACTCGTATCTTCATTATACAATTCGATTATTTTAAAATTATTGCTGGCGAAATATTAACAGCGCCATCTAGTGAAACATACTAGAATCAGAAAGGTGAATTTAGTAATAAGTATTATACAATTTGAATAATCATTGCTCAGACATATTTTAGTATAGAGTTAGGTTATAGATGAAATAGTTTTTTTACATACATACATACACATCACGCCTGATTCCCTGTAGAGGGGTAGGCAGAGATCACGGATCCCCATTTGTCCCGATCCTGACAGACCCACTTTCGCTTCATTGACATTCATACATTCTCTAATACACTCTCGGCGGTTATAGGTACTCCTAACGTCACCTTTTTTCAATATAGCGTCTATCTGACTGTTACATATATGTCTTATTAGGCCGGCCCCTACGTAACCGCCCTTCCACTTCACTCATATATATTCCTTTTGTCAATATATAGTTTTTTTAATTTGTACTTAGATCATAAAATAACTTTCAAAGAGAGCTTATGATAGGGCCTATTTTGAATAAAAATATTTTGACTTTTTGACTTTGGTATATTAATTTGTTTTATTTTGAGTTTATAGCTCTGCAACCAAAGATCGTTACAAATGAAACCTCAATATAATGTATCGAGCCGTATGGCACAGTGAGTGCTAGTTTTGGCGTGTTTTATTAAGCGATTGGCTTGCAACTTTTAATCAACATTCATTCAAAAATGCCATCACAACCTCGTTAGGAATGATGATAATAAAGATACACATGCGTTTGAATATATTTATGACGAAAATCTATATTCGATATTTTTGGATATACAGACTTAAGCAACATGAATTTAATTTTTTTTTAGGGTAATTGTGAGGTTGACATTCCAATGCAGATAATTTTTTAATTTCCCATATTTTAATCCACTTCTTTGAGACAGGTGGTAAACGTAGTTGGAAAATGACATCAATATACATGGACAATGTCACCTTGTCCCTGAAGTAGTGTGCAGAACGTAAAGTTCCGAAGTACCCTTCGTGTATATTATATAAGAAAACTGGAAAAAAGATGAAAAGAAAACATACCAGGATACAAGTCAAAAACTAAAACGGTACGGAACGAACATTGAAATGCAGAATTTCATTGCCAATTCCAGTTAGCTCTTCCCTCGCATGGTGCTCAGATATGTAAATATAAGAGCTAAGATGGATGGTAGGGTTGGTCGTTGAAAGCTGCGTAGAAAATTACAGAGAACAAATTGGAGACATATTTGTAAACCATATACGTATTGTCAAGAACAGGAGAGCATGCATGAGAAAGACAGAAACATCTTTATGTAGAAGTTAAATGCTTGTGAGCGGAGCAAGAGAGATTTGTCAGGATCGTTTAAGCGATCGATAATATGCAATGTTTATGAATGTAAGAATGAATATATGTTTATCTTTCCTCACTATTAATACATCATTTCAGTAGTAACAGTAGCAAGTTATTTGCTCGTAGTTTTTCCGATAATCCCCAGGTATAATAAAAAAAATATTAGCTGTTAAGGCTTGCCGAGGTTTTGAACATAAACACAAGTTCTGCTTTACACTGTAGTAAATAAATAATTTAACACTTAAATTAACCAATCGTAAATAATATAAAATGTCTTGGCTCTCACTTCCGTTCATACATTTTTATACATTCTATTTAGTTATTTGTTGTGCTTGCTGGCTGTTTGAGGAAAGCGTTTAGTTGAGGTTGGAGGGGGAAGGTCATCAATCAGCCAGGGGCCATTATGGTTAGGGCTTGGTACAAAGAAGAGGTTAAAGCGATTTAAAGTTCAAAGAAAAAGAGCATATAATATTCAAAGAATAAGATATCAATTAAAAATTAGAAAAAGATACAAACAAACGCGTTCACGACCATTAGCTCTCGCAGGGTAGACAGAGGTTCAGGTTTTCATCTCCGCAATCGCGGAGGTAGTAAGTCTATGGCCACCGTGAACCTACTTGTTGACCAGATACTTAGTACTGAATGGGAAGAATGGTAAGCCATGTCGACATTTACAAACACTAACAATTACCTTGTTCGGGGAACGGGTAGGTTTCCTCACGATGTTTTCCCTCACCGTAGAGATCGGTGTATTTCGGAAATTTATTTGGGACATACTTTGGCGGGATTCGAACTCTGTACGCACTAAAATAGAGTCAAGCTCCAAAGAACTGAGCCACACCGAATTTAAATTTAAGAAATGAACATGCATGAAAATTTTGTGTTAGAGCCGAGAAGTATTTGTCAGTATCGTTCAAGAAAAGCGATCAAAAGTTTCTGCCTGCCTGGTTGGGATGTAAAGACATGAATATTAGTACATACATGACTACATAATCTATAAATCCAACATGGAACTAAAATATTAATGAAAAATTATGACATCATGTGCCATGGTTTTATATGGTATAAAAGGCGACGTAAAGGTATGAATCATCATATAACTCTCCGATTTGTATAACATTATATCTTTATTTCACTTTACATGTTAAATGGACAAAGGCTTTAAACAAGTTCCGACCTCTCTCTTCGGAATCATGAACGTGATATGTACATACTATGATCATCATCTATACATAATTTACACTCCTTACCGGGCATATAAAATTAGTACCATATTTTATAAAAATTGTGTTTGATGTAGCGGTCAAGAAAGGGGGGCAATTGCAGAGACGGATTCGCGAACCTCTGTCTACTTCGCCAGGTATAAAATGGTCTTGAAGTGTATGGTATGTTTTTGAGGAAGGAATCTTATTTAAATGGATTTTTTTGGAATACCTGAATAATAAATTGTTATTGAATTGAATTATTATGGATGCATTGCATACCAGCTCATTAATCGCTTGCTTCTTAAAACTTAAGCCGTTCCTAGATCATCAATTGTGCCGTACTTCGACAGCCGATTGAACAGTGAGCATCAATTTCTTTTAGTATCTATTTTAAATAAACTGTTTCATCGGATTAGTAATTATATATTTTTGTTAATTATTTTTTGTAGGGTTCTTAAACTAAAAAGTAGGCGAAAGGAATGAAGTAAGTTTTAAGCAGAATTTTGTTTAAGAAGCAAAAAATTAACCATCAATTTGAAGATTGGCAGTCTCTACATTATTATAACAAATAGGTACATGTTATATACATATATTAGCATATTGCCGATATAAGTAAGATGGAAGAACTTCTAACATGGTTTTTATATCTCTTGCTTCTTTTACACCCATTAACCTTCCCATACATGCTCTTCTGTTCTCCGCAGTGCATACACCGCCTTGAAAAGAAAGTCTCCAATTCGATCTGTATAAGTTCTACGCGCCCTACCCCGTCCAACTCTACCTTCCACTTTATAGATTCCTTTTGTAACTTTCCTTTCATCGATTCGTTTTATGTGCCCAAACCACCGTAGCATATCTTCCTCTATTTTCGTCACTAAAACTTATTTCATACGACAACGTTCACTAATGACACTATTCTGTATCCTATCACACAAACTACCTAACATATAATTTATTTTGTATAGGTTTATACATAATTATTCTGTATTCTGCAGGATGCTATAAGAAGTATCTATTACCTTCAGTTATGACCGTTTATGGGGAAGTGTTAATTGGATATTTCCTTAATATACCAGTTAATAAAAATGAATTAACTAGGTTGAGAAAATGGTGATCTCTAATTATTGCCTAGTTAAATGGACGTAAATAAAGAGTTTTATTCAAATCTAAAGAGTTTTACTCACACATTACAACAAAAATCGACACAATATTATATGCAGTGAAAAGGTCGGAAATCAGCCTATTACAAGCCCCTTCTGTACCTACATGGACCTCTACTAGGGTACTCATCTACCAATACCAGCGCCCTTCTCAGGTCATAGGTCCACTTGGCAGTGGGACGCCCTACATCACGTTGATAATGTTTTTTCTCAGTTTTAGACGTAGCTATTTACTATCTAACTTAATCACAATAATGTAAACTAAGATTTAAATTTCGAAATTAATATACCTAATTGTGTCGGTAACATGTGATCAGGCGATTAAAATATGATTTCTATAGCGATTAAAATATGACGGGAAATAATCAAATCATTGTGATGTGTAATATTTCGAAATTGTAAGTTTGTATGGCTACATCAAACCTGCTTTTTTACATACTCATTGCCAATGCAGTAGAATTTGTCATGTTACGCAATTTGCAAACATGTGCTTACATTAAAACTTTTCTAATACGGTAAATTCGTCGACGATCAGTTGTGGGGGGCTTGGCTCTGTATCATTGGGTACAGGGTTTAAATCCTGGAGCATTTATCTACCAATAAAAGTGGATATTTCTGATTTTCTATGTATATTATCAAATATAAAATACATTTAAGAGATTTTATGTACTATTTGAGACCGGGTCGTATCACGATAGATTAAATTAATAAAGATACATATAAATGATATGTTAGTATGTGAAAGGAATAACGGACAAAATAGATGCAATCTTAAAACAGTATCCAATTGATACCGTTTTCAAACCATTATTCAAAGTAGCAAGCAAATTACGGACTCCGAAGAATGTTATCCCCTTTCAAAACTCTGGTGTTTATAAAATTCAATGCAGTTGCGGTAAAGTTTACACTGGCCAAACAAAAAGAAGTGTCCAAGAACGGGTCAAGGAACACATAGCAGCTGTAAAGAATAGGCAACCACAAAAGTCGGCGATTGCGGAACACCCTATGTCTGGTTCAAATCATTGGATTGAATTACATCAACCTCAAAACATCTCCACAGAAAAACATTATTAACCCAGGGTTGTTCGTGAGGCCATTGAAATTAAAAAAACATCCCAATAATTTTAATCGTGATGATGATTTTAGGCTATCGGAAACATGGAAGCGGTAATCATGGGATTATATTCGCGAAGCGTAACTGCAGATGTGTCTTCGGATAGTACGGAGTGTAGTGTGTCGTGCTATGAATTAATAAAAATTCCTATTGTGAGAGTAGACACACTTTAGTTGAAACGCTAGTCTTCGTCTGAAACGTCGTCGGGTGAAATAAAGGCATTTATATCTTTATTAATTTAATCTATCGTGATACGACCCGGTCTCACATAGTAAATAAAATGAGTATAAATACATTTAAGAGATTCACAGCAGTCACATTGAGTACTCACTGGTCAACACGCAGGTTCGAGGTGGCCATACAATTACTACCCTCGCAATTGCGGATCTGGACACACGAATCTCTGACTACTATTCTTAGTGGTCGTGAAAGTGTGTGTCAAAATTTCTATTTGTACAAGCACATGGTACATGTACCGGCAGGAAAACCAACGTTAAATTAAAGTCACACCCGCTTCTTAACGATCCTGATATAACTCTATTGCTTCACTCATACGCATTACCCTTATCATATTATATGCTCTTCTGTTATTTACGCTGCGGACACTGCAAGAAGCCTTGAGAAGAATGTCTCCAATTTGACCAGTAACTCGTATGTTGAACGCGGCCTACTAAGTCCAAATCTACCTTGCATTTTAGCTGTATAATTAATTTAGTAATTTTAGGAGTATAGGTTACATATAGTTACATTTATTAATGAATCATATGCACGTCCGCATCAGACCGTATAAATGTAATACGAAAGTTAAATATCTGTATGACTTATTAACGTAACTGCTGAGTAGTTTTGCTCGCTCGCTCAAAATTCACGAAAATACTTTCCCTATATCCTTTAGGCATCTTTAACGACATACCGAGAAGAAACTGAATGTACTTATAGATACATTCTAATCAATCCCAGTCAGCCAGTCATTCATAATTAGTTATTTTTACCTACCATATTAATTATGTTATATTACTTTCGAGATTAGCACACACCTACGTGATTAAGTCAATTTGAACATAACCACAATTAAAATAATAACCTTAAGTAATTAATTGCACGTCGCTTACGGACTCGTAACACGACAAAAGGCATGCAAGCGAATGCAATATTGCAATCAAATAATATACATACACCCATAGATGGATTATTTTATAAGCGGCGAGGCGGGGCCGGCGAATGACCGTTGATCACTTATCAGTTTGATATCGAGCAGTTTGATTCGCCGCGCGGCCCGCCCCGAGGCGGGGCTTGGTGCGCTCGCCGCGGCGCGACTCATTTGGCGTCGCGCGCTCGTTCACGCACTACGTGTGTCGGTCGTTCTGTGAGTGTTGTGGCGATTGCCGACGATATCGCGTCCTTACAATAGTCATAAAAGCCGTCAAGATTCGGGTGAAGAACCGTGAGCCGGTGCCGGCCTATGCCATGGCCGACCCCGACCGTGACTCCGACGTTGGTGACGATAGTCCGGTGGTAAGTGCCCACTTATGTCACTTAGTCTTTCGCGGATCTGCACATGTTGACTTAGGCCTAAGTTATATTAACTTTCTTAATTGTATTTTTGCAAACAATTAAGAAAGTTATCAGGATCCTGATAGTCAAGGCACACATGAACAGCAACTTTATTATTATTATTAAATCGCTTATGTCATTATGGCGAAAAGTAGATATAATGTAACAGGTTTAAACGCAACTAAATTTCATACGTATATAAATATTATCAATAAGAATCGTGGTAAAATTTCTTCAAGTTCTATTTTTAATTTCTGGAAATGATGGATTTAATCTACATTTCAATGTTTTCGTACAAAATTGATTACAATTCAGTTCGGTATATTTTAATTGAGGTAGAAGCTTTGCAAATCTTTACATCATTTACTTTGCTATAATTTTTATTTGTTTAATTAATTAATCTTAACATGTATCTTTATAATTATTTGTTTATTTATTGATTAATAAAACATTCTCTGAGCACTAAAATGTCTTGAACCACCGTCAATGCCGACATGTCAATCAGGCTTAACGTATGAAGCAATGGTATCTGTTACTTATTGTTCATTACAAAAATAAGACGTGTGCATTTAGGATGCAATTATTTTTTCTTAATAGTAAAATGGTATCGTTATTATGATATTATACTTCTTCTAAATTGAAGATTTAACATCTATGTTCGAGTACTTAAGACAAATATTATTATGTCTTGTTTGCTCCACCCAAATTGCGAATGCACCAATTACTACAGTTGTAAGCAATAGGGGTAGGTTTCCAAAGCCTATGCTAAAATGAATACAAATGCTATGGTAAGCAGCCATATTCATAAGTGGTAACTACGTGTTACAAATGCTTACATAGATTCCTTTGGAAAAAATAAATAAATGATGTACGTCGATTGTTATTCCGAATACCTACTATATGAAAATATAATAATAAAAACAAGTCTGTCGTGGAAAAATAATATAATTAAAGTTGTCCTGCTTAAGTGACTTTAAATTTGAAAGGGTTAGTTTGTCTATGTTTTGGAATTGTATTACAAAAATTAAATAACTTTATAAGGGTAAAGGTCTTCAGGACAATTTATATTAAGTAATATAATTAAGTACAGCTATATACAATAGTAATCACTTAAACGATATTATTTAAACTTATTGACGTTTTACTTGTGAATGAGTAAGTGCATACATGTACAAACAAGGCGACAAAAATTGAACGGTTAACATTTTTTCCAGCGGGTAACTTGACAAAGCGTAGGACGACGTACGACGGACAGTGATGCGTACAATATATTTCATGGTCAACTCAAAAGATGGCAGTAACATGTACAAACCCTTTTGCTATGTACCTGAAGATTCCTTTATATCTCTTACTTATTTTCAAAATGGCGGATCCCATGACTGGCGCTACTTTTTGTGTTAATAAAGTGTAGTTATAAATAAAGTCTTGACTTAAGTATGTATATACTTCTGAATACTAATAATAATATAATAATTCAAAGATAAAATAAAATTCATATTCACAGAAATTAATTCTGGAGGTAGTAAATGTACAAACATATCGCTAATAACTAGCCAAAAGGACATTATGTAACGGAAATTCTAAGTAATTTACAACTGCATATGTACTTAAAATAATTCGTATGAGATCAAATTCTAGGTTGGCAGTGTTTTAAAAGACAATTTTATACTCGAGATTTTTTAATGAAAGCTGCGTGAGAAATGGTTCACGTACATGTTAAGCAGATACATATGTAGCACCCTATGGTTGATACAGAACACTATAATAAACAAACTCAAACTAAACTTAGAGTATTTCTTATTAGATTTGGTTCGAGATGCTAAGTGTTAAACATCTGAGTCATGCATAAATGTAATAAAAAATGGTAAAAAACGGAACAAGTCTTTTTTTATAAATTATCTTTGAAGTTGCACCGACTGTAAGTACATGCTATATTATGTTATATAATTTTCCTTTTTCCTAACGGGGGAGGCTGAAATTATCAAACATACCTTGCTGATCCTAAAAAAGCTATCTAGTCTTAAGAATGGCTTGTATCAAGATAAATTAAAACGAGAATTTATTAATAAGTTTCAAATATTACTATACAATATATATTATGCAATGCCTCTATGGCTTTTTTTTCCAAGGGGACAGTTTTTGTGGCAATTATCACAGAAGAATGTAGAACGATTAAACTATTGTTTAACTATATACCAAAAAAATTTTTATTAGATATGAGTAAGCAAGACGGTCATTCGTAGAAAATTTTCAGGATTTTTTTTGCATCAGTCGGTAAACGTTTTTACTAAAGTTATTACGGTTAATATTTTCCATGACCATGAAACTGGCGGATCCCATGACTGGCGTTACTTTTTTGTGAAGAAAGTGTTGTCATAAATAAAGCCTTGACTTTAAGTATACACTTCTGAATTTCAAATAATTTTTTAATATTATTATTTTCCACAGGTTAAATAATATTCATATTCACAGAAATTAATTCTAGAGGTAGTAAATGAACAAACATTTCGCTAATAATTAGCCAACAGGACATTATGTAACGGAAATTCTAAGTAATTTACAACAGCATATGTACTTAAAATAATTCGTATGAGATCAAATTCTAGGTTGGTAGTGTTTTAAAAGACAATTTTATATTCGAGCTTTTTTAATCAAAGCTTCGTGAGAAATGGTTCACGTACATATTGAGCAGATACATATGTAGCACCCCATGGTTGATACAGAACAATTGTAATAAATTAAGTCAAAACTAAACTTAGTGCATTTCTTATTAGAATGGTTCGAGATGCTAAGTGTTAAACATCTGAGTCATGCATAAATGTGATAAAAAACGGAACAAGTCTTGTTTTATAAATTAGCTTTGAAGTTGCACCGACTGTAAGTACATACTATATTATGTTATATATTTTTCCTTTTTACTATCGGGGGAGGCTGAAATTATCAGACATATCTTGCTGATCCTAAAAAAGCTATCTAGTCTTAAGCATGGCTTGTATCAAGATAAATTAAAACGAGAATATATTAATAAATTTCAAATATTACTATACAATATATATTATGCAATGCCTCTATGGCTTTTTTTTTCCAAGGGGACAGTTTTTGTGACAATTATCACAGAAGAATGTAGAACGATTTAACTATTGTTTGACTATATACAAAAAAAAATTTTATTAGGTATGAGCAGGTAAGACGGTAATTCGTAGAAATATTTCAGGTTTTTTTTTTCATAAGTCGGTAAAAGTTTTTACCAAAGTTATTAACGGTTAATATTTGCAATGACAATATATTGCTGAGTACTCATCTCATTATTGATTATGTTTTATGTGTCTATTTTAGACATCTTTTGTCTATGGTCATTATTATGGCGTCAGCGGGCGACTGTAACGCATTACTGAACATATATACATAATCATAAAAGCTAAAACTATTTCAGGATTTCACAAAAAAGATTTGAGGAAGAAGCCTATATATTATTACTTTACTATAATAAAAAAATCCCTCTGAGTTACCGATATTTTTTTAGTACCATAATAATGTTAATATTCTTAGTATTTTGTACAATTTAAACTAAGTTTTTTTTTTGTTTTATTTATACCCATGTAGATACTACATTTAGGATGGTTCTGTTATGCATTAAACACTGAAGGAATTGCTGATGTAAATTGAATTTCTTATAAGGAAAAAGGTTTATCTACAGAAAGGTTCTAAAACAAGCGTTCTAAAGTTCTTATTCTAACATGTTACACTGATTATATAAGCTATAGGGAACGGAAATGGTTTATGGAATAAACACATGTGTCGCTATAAGGCTATAGCAAAAAGTTGAAATAAAAATAATAACATAAGCATATCGACCCTCTGCGATTTGCCTCCAGTTTATGTTGCGAAGCCGCGACCCTTTGCCACATGTGGCAGTTCTGTCATAGTTCCATATAAGTTTGGATCATCCCTGCCTTTTATTATATGTACATTAGAATAGTTTTGTTCTATTTACGGTCGGAGTTATATTAAATGGCACATCGATGCGGGGTTTGGGCGCAACTTCCGTTATGCTTTTAATGATATCACTGACAGCAAGAGTTATTTTTCGCTACGCACGCGTTCATAAATCTGATACCTTTTTAAGAGTTAAGGGCTTATAAATAAATTAGTCTTTTCATCAGAATTTTCCTTGTCAATTTTTTTTTCATCTAACTCAATACGGATTCATTCTGATTTTGAAATTCCATATAAATCAAATACCCCAAAATGTTAAAAAAAATCTTAGCAAACTTATTAAGTTTAAATTTTGGGATATTTACCCGGTGTTAACTTATACTTAAAACGACTACATTAAATAAGTTACTATCTATTATTTTTGAAAAGATAAGTTCTTAACCAAGACTTGTTTAGATTAAGTAATAAGTTTACTGCAAGTTATAAGTACACCATTTTCTGTTTTAAACTCACAATTATAATTTATAAAGACCTCCTTACCAGTCGTTGTGAGCGAACAGTTAGAAAGCTGAAGTTGATGTTGATTAATTATGAAAACAGAGATGTGGGCATACCCATACCGAGCCACTTATGGATTATTAATAGAACAATTCATTAGTTATAAAACATTATAGATCAAACGTGAGTGTGTCACATCAGAAGCATTTATTTCTGGCCTCACCTTCTACGATGAATAATTAATAATCTTTTGATGCTGATGAATTATTATTCGCTTATATTGAGATCCTCGGAACTAAGCAGGCTCTTTTTGTTCCGCTTAAATACTGTTGATCCCCTAAATATGTTGTTACTCTTTGTGAAATATTGGCCTCTTTATGCATTCATATATTGACAGTATTTGTCGGCTGCTATTCATAAAAACGTTTGAAAGGGCACAATGGCATAGGATTTTTTTTATAAACATATAACTTACCAAGTGATGACCTCGAAAAGAATTTTGTCTTTACTCACCTACCTGCTCACGTGTTTGCTGTCATATTAAACCATTTTCAAAATGTGGGCAAGTGTATATATATAGCAAGTCCTTCACGAATTTGTGGTTGATAATAGCGAGTGTCTATGTAAAATAAATTATAATAAGGAATCATTAAAACTTAATTGACTACTGGCTCATGATATAAGAGAATAATCATAAAAAAAATATGTATGGCTTACTACTAACCCTGAACAGAAGTACATACTTGTTAATAAAACAAAAACCTACTTGTAATTCATATAGCGTATCTAAACCTAATGCGATAGGTTCCAAGCCTTAGCGCCTAATGGCGCCTATTATTCTGTGTTCTCGTACACTACTACTATATTTGGATTTCCTGATGATATCTTCACCATAAGCGTACCTACATTGCGATCTAAAGGTAATGGAAACGGTATTCCTTTGTCCCACGAAATCCCAACACCTTGGATAAGCGACAAAATTAAATACGAATAAACTCAGAAGTAATAACATTAATATTTGACATCATTATATTTGACAGTATACATTGATATAGCGATATATGACGTACAGTCGTTTGTCCATATTTATTCAAAATCAGCATTTAAATAGAAGGAACGATGAGCGAGATCTTGTCAACGTCGAATGTATTCAATAAGTTTGTCATAAATAATTGTATTGGTATTCAACATTATAAAAGGAAGGTTGCGTAGGTTAAACAGCTTATTATATTGTGGTAAATGCGAGCGATGCGATACGCATGAAAGAGCGCCCAATAATAAATATTATTCGAAGATTGCTTTTCCTATCTGATTATTGGTTTGTGATTGTTGTTTGTCAATAGAATATAATCTTATACTTAACCTTTCTCTGAGTTGGCTTTCAGTTCGTAAATAGAATTAAGTATAGTCAAGAAATTAAATACACGGTTACTTAATATTTCAGGCGACCGATACTAAATGCATATTCTTAAATAAGACACTTGAGTCTTTGAAAGCTGGGAACGCTCAGGTTATATAGCGTATGCCATTGTCTTTTATATTATTTACTATTTATTTCAAGTAGATAGTTCTTATGCCTCTATTAAAACTGAACTTTTTTGAGTGTTCTTTAATTACCAATTTCTGAAAATATAGTGAATTAAAAAAGCCATGGGTCAATATGCTATAAGCGGCTGAATTATGGCATTCTGTATTTAAACTCGAACAGCTTTACTTCGAATTATTGTATTGTGAGTTTAATTACTAAGCTATTCCAGTTAATATCGGCTTTGGTATAACGGTTGCGATATTTATTGTGTTTTGCGCGGAGCGGGTGCCCGCATATCAGGCGATGGAATTTGTACCTTCTCTGAAATAGAATTTCACTATCCCATCCAAATAATAAAGTCATAAATTCTAATTAAGACAATTAATGAATTGAACACTTCTTTATGGCTCTATGATTGGAGATCGTTGTGGATATAATAATTAAACGTTTTAATTTGTATTAGTTGGAGTCTTGGACGAATGGACTTATTATAATCGTAACTTCGACACTAATATGGTCAAAATCCGGTACCGAGCTAGATTATTCGAACATTAAGGATAAATTGATTGTTGTCTATCACTATTCCAATAGTATCGGTACTAAACCGTTATCAGCCCAATCTTGATAAAACAAATGTAAATAAATCATTATAAACGGATGACACACGGCCGCGGTATGCTCTCTTGAATAAATAATATTAGAACATTAGTAGGTAATAATTTAATAGCGTTATTGTATTAAAATGACACGTCGGCTGTGCTTTGGCGGCGCCATTAATGATAGACCTCCTTTCTAAGAAGGGTGATTACAAGCACTAGAACTGTCAAAGAGGCCACGAATAGCTGGTAGATATTTGCAACCACTGATACCTTACTCACTGCATTTACTAAATTCGTTGTTTGTATTTGCTAGAACGGGAACAGCTTGTACATGAGGTATATTAAATTCTTATCGATAAGAACGGATATTGAAGTTTCCTATGGCCATCCTTTATCGCGAAATAACGATAAAGTCCGAATCACTTTTAGTCATTCATTACACACGCTACGTGAATACGATTGATTCGAAGAAATTGTATGATATATAAATAATTTTGCTCATAAAATTTATATTATACATTACGATTGTCTTGTTGAATTAATGTCGGGTTTTTCCTTTTGGAAGTTTACGTTATCTCTACTACAATTAAAATCTATTACACAGTTCCATATTAAACGCAAACACGTGAGTGTGATTTTTATAATTATTAGTCACTCTTTGTGATTAACACCTGTATGATAAAACTTTGTATCTTTTAGTTAATACGTACCTATTTAAGTCATTGCTTTAACGATTGGCACGACATTGAGTAACCATAAAATCTTTTAATTCTTTTAACACTTCCGCAGTATGTACGAGTAATTACGCAAAAATAAACTAATCAAATTTGCATTCAATTTGGATACCTACCTTTACGTAACAGGTTTCTAATTGTATATGTGCTGGTATAATATTTTATTAAAAATACGATATTGTATATTATATATAATATATTATGTAGTATGCTTACATTAATTTATCAATCGGGGTACTTTTTATAAAATCAGCGAGAATAGTTTAATTACACTAGACACGTTTATAAATCTCTTAACCATTTACCCCTTGTGATATCAATTGATATAACTTTACAGAAAACAAAATATTTCCCATTAGGGTATTTGTATGAAAATATCACTTACCAATAAAGTGGGTTATGTAAACATTGTGAGGGTATCACGGAGCCGTTGAAAGTCTTCGCGAAGACGTACATATGAGCATTATAATCGCGTTCCGATATTACACGATCACTGCAGCGCACTGTCCTTAATTATTACCTAATAGTGGCTAATAACACTGCCCTGTAGGTACTAGTATAGAAAGATAGTATAGATGTACTTATATAGATATTTTACTGGCATGTCGTAGGAAGCGTCTAAGGGTCTAGGGGTAAATAGTTTTTATTGGGCGATGTTGGAGGGTAGCAGCCTGACCTCGATGTTCTGTTGTTTATTATACTAAAATAAGGTTATTCCGCTTATTGTTATTTTAACTGTTAATTGTTTACGATATGTCTTCATTAAAAAACATATATTTACAAAAATAAAATTAATTAATCATTGCTGATTTCATAGACTCAATTATATTTTACAATTTTCATTTATTCATATAATTCGTAAAATTGTTCTATGAATTTAAATATGTATCAGTTGAATTTGGAAACAGCATTAGAATATTCATTCAAACAGTTCATATATTTAATCGCTTTACACAAATATAAAATCCATTCCTTAAGTCGTAGGGTGAAACTTAAGTCAAGCTGAAGACGTATTAAACCTCTATTGATTTTAGGCAACCCGATACTTTTAAGTCAATAAACTTGCTTTGTCTTACATTGATATCAAAGGAGAATTAAGCAGGTTAATTCTTAGTAAGTAGTCTTGTCTTTTGTTTCCTTAATGCTATTAATTTAATTTGTGAAGTCAGGGAACTTTTGTCGGAGTGTTAGTCCATTGTCCTGTATTTTTCACACACATAACTTTTATAAATAAAATGACTTTGTTTAGAGATCACAAATATATATTATTAAATACCTATGAGCGAAATATCTATACACCAAGAATACTAAACTAACGTTACCGTCCCTCACCTTTCTTTAATAGACATTCATGACACCCTTACGGGGTGGACAGAACCTCGCACACATGTAGATCCTTTTGAACTTTTGGCACAGTTTTACAGTTATGACTGCGTTGATTTAACATTGTGACAGATTTCTATACCAACGCCCAATACATTCCATTTTCTTAATATCCTTATAGCCATTTACGACATCTCTCTGGATGGACGGCAGATATTTCGTATTCTATTTACGTCCCAGCTAGCACGGCACTAATATTACTTTTAATATTATGCCAAGATTTGATAGCTACTGATGAAATCGCATTAGCACTTGTCCGGTATCTCTGCTTGAAGACCGGGGCTTTCTTTCCTTGATATGACACTGCTTTCGATACATGATACGATAGAATAAAACACGTACCGCACCAGGGCATAATCGATATATTATTATCGATTACTACTTAAATATTACCATATATAAATAGCGAAGCCGATACTGTTTAGCTGAACTTAGAAGAAAAAAAATATCAGGACTTATGTAGATAAGAATAGAAATATAAACTTTATTAGGCAAAACTAAACATAAAAGGCCGTACCTCGTAAAATTTGCACCTATATAAGACGTGTACTTACGTAACATCAAATAAAAAGGTGTTCAGGGAGACTCTTACCTATTTCAATTAGCCGGTTCATCATTTAATCGAGGTCTGACCGTAAAACCGTGTTCCTACACCTCATCAAATTATCCACCTTCTTTATTTACTACTACTAAACGCACTTTATCACCGTCCAAACTAACGAGGCCTCTATGCTTGAGCAAGTTTATTGCCAGCCAAGATCTTTCGGTCTTGGTTCGTTATTAAGTTGGTTGTAAACACCTACTATCTTCTCGAGTTTGGTGAGCGATCGTCCGTTATTAGCCCCCGTATCTTTTGGCGAAATTCAGGCGATATACGAATACGTTTTGCACCTGAAAATTCTTGTCTATTTAGTTCAACAATGTAAGTTATGAGTCGTATTATTATTTTATGTATAATAAACAGAGTTATGTTTGTTTTCATGTTTTGATTCGAATTTTACGCTATTAAGTCAAATTATTGTAACAGATTATTGTCACAATTTCATATAAAGTAAATGTATCAGAAATGATTATTTATTCTTCTCGTGTCTTAATAGAACTCTTAGGTTAGCATAATTTGAGTCTGATTAGTGAGGTAATTGAAACTAGGCGGATGTTATTCTAGACTAAAATGTACGAACACTATTGCTGGATTGATTTGTATTGGCTATTAATAATACGTTGTTATTACTTAATTTCCTAGTGCATTTCTAAACAACTTTCTCGGTTTAATATTTGCTTGTGTATGTTGTATTCATTAATAAATATATAGATATATTATGCTGCTTCATGTGAGATGTTGTAGTAAATGATACCATAAGAAAGATAATTGGATAGGACAGCATCTTTTAGTTCTTCTTGATTGATCTACATTGTCGCAGTTTTCAACGGATATCTCGAAAATCATACGACTACAAGCAGTTAACAAAACACGGTCACTTCTTTTGGTGAGTCGTTTAAAAACGTGTATATCTTAATTGTCAAAAGAAAATCGTGGCAAATGTTCTCCTTTGAATAGCTTTCATCTTAAAGTGAGATTTAATTAATACGAATCTAACATCGGAGCGATGTTGACGCGGCGACAAAGGCGGCCGCTCACATTAAATATAATTAATTAAGTGCTCATAGTAAAAAGCATTAGGAAGTAATCTTCACAAAAGCCTTTGTACGGTCGATTTTGTTTCTTTTCAAGTAGCTCTGTATAAAGTGTCGGGTCTTCAGATCTGCCTCGAGTCTAATTGTGGTGATTAATTGCATTAAAGCAACAAACCGTTAGAAATTTCATATTATGTTGAAATAATCAGTTCCGAGTCACATTCAGCTTCTGAGCATTAGCTTTGTTTGAACACTTTCACAATATTAAAGAAAAGTGTGTATTAGTCATTTGATCAATGCTTAGGCGAAATGTTATAATTACACCAGTCTCTGCACATATGTTTTCAAAAAAATAAAGTTATACACCGAATTTATCCCAATCATAATGCTGTTAAAATTGTGATTACCAACAGATCAATATAAGTTTAATATAACTTTCTCGAATTTTACCTGGTTAATTATTAAGTAAGCATATTTAACTTACTAACTTAATTAGTATTGTTGGATAAAAACTTAAATGATGAAATAACAAGTGAGAATATTATATTGTCTAATGACGAAAGTTTTCCGTTATTGAACAGCGAGACTCGTTTCGCTCGATACAATAACTCGTATATAATTCTATATAAATCAAGATGGCGGAATCGTCTGGAGTTTCACATCATTAGAAATAGTTATCGCAGGCTCGTATCCTCTAATTAAGCTCGAGCAGGCCGGCCAGTGTGTCGATCTACAAGTAAATGTGAGCAATTACTGCGCCTAAGTGTCAGGTTGCTAGTAAATCATTTTATACATACAGGTAAAGGCAAAATTCCTATCATCACGCAATAGAAACTAACGCAATGTCCTAACTAAAAGCTATGTTTTGTAACGATTTCAAATCTACCCTACTTATGGTCTTATTCCTGTTTACAATACATTTTCGAATTGAGATCATTACGCGGTGACATGGAGTACCGCCTGCCACATTGGATTCTGCTAAAACGATTCGAAATCTCATAAATATAGGACTTCCCAATTGCGGAGACAAACGTTGAAGCTTTATCTATCCTGCAAGGGTTACCGGTGTTCAAAGATTACGTGATTATGTTAAAAGGGAGAAAAGTCAAATATTTCGGAGCAGGTGAACAGGTTGGTTGTATCACCATAACACTCTTTAGTGATATACATATGTGTATTCAAAATTGCGTGCGTGAACGCTGAAATGCATCTAAATCCGTGGCGTGTTCTCCAACGAACCAATTATTGTTATTTATAATCAAATCGGTAGCTATTAAACGGAAGCCGATCGCCGTTGATGAATATACTATATGGAATAGGAACGTGAGCGAACAAGTTCCTACAATGTAGCCACCTACAGGGAAGTGCTCATTAGTAGGTGGTCTAATTTATAAATATATTTTTTCTAAAATTACTCTAATTCTTACGCTCTAAGTAACTCGATTAAAACAACTATATTACAAGGCTCTAATTTTCCCTTAATTCAATTACTAAAGGAATTGACAGGTTGTTATGTCAAATAGGCTTTAATAAGATATATCTTTTGAAAACTCAAGTCTATGTAGAAACGGTGGATAGATGAATCAATTTGATGTATAAAACTATCATAATTTGCATAACGACAGCTTTTGGGGGAAGTAACTAGTTTAGAACTGATTAATCACTGTATGATATATGTATCTATACAAGCGTATACGAGGTTCTATTAACTAAACTGGATGTGTTTCTAACCGTAATGATACGTTTACATTTATTTGTTTTTTAAAAGATTATTTCCACGGAATCGGTTTGTGGAGAATGCGGCGCGATGATAGCGTGAGAAGTTGCGCTGCAAATAAAACAAGAATTGATTCTTTTTCATGCGATTCACGTAATGCGAGAGCTAGCTGAACAGATCAACCGATAATTAATTGCCGTTTAACATAGAGTGAGGATGTATACGTAGCACATTGTGTTCTTTCTTTGACGTGCTCCACACGATCATTCATTATTACTTCAATCGAAGAGCAATTAAAATGCAGCGCATCTATTGGTTGATCGGATAGGCATTATTATTGAATGAAAGTTCTTACGTTTCTCGTCAGGTACTAGAGTACAGCTAATCTAACATATTTTATTTGTCAGGCTATCACTTTTTAAGAAGGTGGCGTTTGTAGATATTTTATTTCTTAAAAACGATTTTAATCGCTATCGAGCAATGTGACTTAATTCATTTCGCAATGCTTTAACATATGTGCCAAACTCAATATAGTTATGATGCTGCACATTATAAAAGGTGTAGAAGCCTTTAATGTGTTTATAACAGTTATATAATTTACATTGATTCGATTAGAATAATCGATTAATCGATTCCCACGTTTTGCGGTATCGGGCGCGATGGGGCTGCTTTCGGTGGCATTTAGATTGAGATCGTCTGACAGGCTGCAATTTCGAATCGCACGTTGATCGAGGACAAGCTTCTGTTGCCCCTAGGCGGCGGTTTAGACATGCGATCTCATTATCTCTCGAACTAACATTTCATTTGATGCACGGAATCAAATCCTTCGAGGAGACTTTCTAAATTATACTCTTTTAAATGTCACGATTTCCTCCTTGATTGTACATTACTTATCTTTATTATGCTATTACTATCGATAATTTACTCATAACTTTCAAGCATTATACATACTATCCAATCGGAGCATTAAGTCGTTACCAAAAGATAAGTAAACATAAAAAATAAATAAATAAGTATGTGTACAAGAACAGCTAAAGCTCCGTTGTACTCGGAATAGATTCATGTGGCAATAGCACCTGCAATATGCAAAGGACGTGAGTGTATGCGGATGTCAGAGAAGCTTAACATGTATGTTTAAACAAAATTAAATTGGACCTACTCTATCTTGAGGAAATCAAAGTTCTATGTTAGGTAATAATAATTGTCGTATAATTTCTTAATTATTTTCTTATTTTGAAATACTTCTGTGTAGGTGATAATTTAATTTGATTTTAACGGAAAAAGTGATACAGTAATAATTCTACTTGTTATTAATTTAAGGGTTTGGTACAAAGACCGGTACCACGATGAGCTGTCCTACCATAAACAGCTGTAGCCAGACAAATGATAGACACCGGGTTTCCAGTAGCAGGAACTATCTACTTATTATTATTTATAAGAGCCCTTGTATTGTTTATATAAAAGGTCTAGTGATTAAAAACTGTAGTTTAATGATATTTAATATTCTTGGATTATGTATACGTACAATACATTTATACGACGTCTGTTTCCCATAAGTAAAGTTCCTGGTTCAAATTTTTCCTGATGCTGAAAAACCACTTTATTAATATTTGCATAGCTCCTAAAACGAGTTCATATGAAGCGATCTTCTTCTAACCACCCCTACGGCGCTTCTACACGTGATACACATGTACGTTCATATGATACCATAAAATAAATTTAATAATGCAGCCGCAACGCGAGAGGGATGCGCGTGCCGTCACTCTTCCGAATTTTAATTTTGGAACAGCCGAAGGGATGGGACATGTGCGTCGTAACGCATTTGGCGAAATGTGATTACTTTCTGTAATTAACGAGGTACTATTTATGGACTGTTGAAGGCGACATGCATTAAAATATAGTTTGAGTGTAGTCGCCTCAGGGATTTATGTTCATCCGCGGTCGCCTGCCGCACAACAATAATCGTGAAAGTTGTTGAAACGCGCTGTGAGACCATTGTTTTGAAATAAAGCGCGCTTTCAATTGCACACTAATTATTCCAACACGAGAAACTCATTCGGCCACTATGTCCGTTTTTACGTGTTAAGAGAGATTAGTGGAGTTAACGAGGCCAGCGCGAGGGGCCATTGTGCCGGGGACCGATAATGATGATACGTTGAGAAGTGTAACACTCTGCCCATAATGGGCCGTTCAAAAGGAGGCTTCTTATAAAATTTCATTTAGATTCAAGCCTTGTCGCGCGGTGTCACAGGCTCTGTCGCCGGTTATGAATAAATTATCTTCGTACATTAATTTATTGATTGTTATTCAAATGTGGTTTCTCAATCGGAGCCTGCTCGGACAGATCTCGTCTCGCATTGTGCTCGCTGATTCTTTTAGCTGCTACTATCTATTACATACGACGGAAAATTGTTTTGTTCCTTTGAGCAGCGTATGACTAGTGATCTGTAATAATTTAGTCTTTTGTGTTAGGATTGGATCATTATGTGCGCTGGTCAGCTCCCCCGTATATCTTGAACCCTGGCTCGCGTCTCCGTCAGATGGTGAATAGATGTAGCGTATCGACGTTTTACGAGTAGGTCCAACGGCTCGCCCGCCATTGGTTCCTGAAAACTAACATTTATAGCTATAACTAACTTTAATTTATTATTCGTGACGTTATGATGTTTCTAAGAAGGCGATTGACGGCCAAGCTGTTTGTAATGACAAAAGCGGTTTTTATTATTTGATCGCTCGCTCGTTGCTGTTAATTGTTGTGTGGACGTGGTTTTAATGTATCATGCATGTTGGATGTTGGCTCACTCTCTTTATCGCTATGCAAATCAGCCACTCGATTTAAAGGCATTTTCCTTACATCTCATTGCACTTTGAGCGGGTGAGGCGACGCGGCCACGCATCTTTCCACTGCCTAATTGCGGTGACGCATTTCGTAACAACATATTGCAAATCACAAGAAGATCATCAACGTATTTTTGTATAAAAATAGTTACATTTGTAAGTGATCTATATAATATTGCAAAGTTAAAAAGTTTAAAAGTTAAGTTTCCTAATCTAATTCAGAACTACATATTTATCATATTCTACTAAGCCATAAAATTCTGCTGTTAAGTAAGAGCTTTAGTGAAATCCTGATATATACATATATGATAAATACATGTACAAACCGTTTTTTTATTTACATCCGTATAAAACAAACATATTTATATAATCGGTATCAAGTACTAGACAGAGTGAGTCGCCATAGCTAGTGGCAATGCAGTGGCAGGCGTGAGCATGACGTGGCAGTTTGTCTCGTCGAAGCTAACACCGGTGGTCCTGCGGGATGCAGCATCCGACTCATCTGTTTGTTAATAAGCACCGCAGTAACAATGAGAGGGTTTTGTACGCATCTCATTATGTAAATGCTATCGATGGATATAACTCCTCACAATAGCTTGATAAAATTGCATTTACATTATTTATTTGTGTAGGTGGATCATTGTGACAGAACTTTTTTACCTTTTTCTGACCTAGACTATACGGTTTTTTCTTTTTTCCAGGTAGGTGCTGAACCGTCTATGATTTACAGCGTAAGTACTAATGTAATTTATTATTCATAGCACATACTGATAATATTAAACAGTTTTATGTTTCATCTTACTGCCTAAGTGCCTTCAGTTAAAACCTTCAATTAAATTTGAGAGTGGGGGCCTAATGAAGCCCTCCCAACGCGTGTACAAGTACCAATATCAGTCGGTGGTCCTTCAGACCCTCAACTAGAGAGGCCTATCCACTACCGTGTTACGGACGAATACTCAAAATATTGTTTCCATACGAGCAACGCCCCCGCATCTCTCCTTTGTTTGCTCTCTACTCACTTTTCTGATTATTTAGTGACACTTTTTGATTGTGTTCACTTTATTTAACTAGACACCACACATGATGACTGATGCTAATGAATTTGTGACGCTATTCTCATCATGTGTTCACTGTTTATAAGTAATCATTTAAAAGTAAATTGTTTAATATTCCAATTAATTTTCTTTACCTTTGATTTGTTGATACATTATACCTTTATTCCATCTGAATTTATAAGCTTGAGATAATTCTAAATTCAAATTACCGCTGCACTGCGATAAATGTGGTTTGCGTTTAAGCAGTCGAGGTCCATGATTCTCCGAAGAGTCGCTAATGTGTCGCGAGAGGCCACGCCCCTTCCTGTCACCTTCAACATTATTAACATGCGCATGATTTTATTCAAAGCTATCTTTTTTTCATTTGTTCTTTTTCTTTCATATTTGTCCGTCACAGTTTTGTTTTCATATGCAGTTAATATGTAAAAGATTTTTGTAACATTTTTTATTGTGTACAATACACAGAGTTATTAGTCTGAAATTGCTTATCTCGAATACTTACATAATTGAACTTAAATAAATCTTTATTTTAAATCTAAATATACGAAATAGTTTTTCGTTATCAGTAGCGTATTTCGTACAGCCTTATAATAAACAGTTGTAGCAGCGAATGCATATGAGATCAAAATGTAAATCCTAGATACCTCGTCAGGAGCTTAAATCAAAATTACTCTACCTTAACTCGTGTGGGATAAAGGTTAATTTTATTAAGGTTTACTCGCATTTGGGTTTGACAAAGGGTGTCTTGCTACCGGTTTTGTTCCCAGACTGCTCCGCCCATTTTATTATTAATATCCATTATGTAATATTCAACTGTTTTCGTTGTTGTCCTGGGTACTTTCCAAGCTGAATAATTTATGTACAGTCATTATGACTTTTTTGTTTTACGTTATTGTTCTTCAACCGTTTTACAATTACAATCTGAAAATTATACACCGTTTCATGTAATTCAACGCCTGCGTTGAAGGTAATTGACGGATAAAAGTTAAAATCAGAATTAATTTTTCATTTTGTAAGATAGGCAGTGTATTTCATTTTTCCCGGACCTTTTAGTGTCCTTAGAAGCTATTAAAAATACAATCCCTTTATGATTTCTATACATATGTACATTGATGTATAAAAATAAAATAAATGGCGTTTACACGGCTCCGCTGTACGATTGTTTGAACGAATCAATTTTATGACGTGTATCTTCAAAGGCTACTAGTTTACCTGCAAAGTATACTAAAAGATATAGTGTTGTTTTAACCATCCCGAGTTGACGGCTTAACGTGTGTGGTCCACTCGCACGTTCTCACTAAAAACTAAAATGGCTCAGCGTGCCTTATCAAAGGAAATTCAACTTTTATATCAAAACCATACAGCTCTCTTTGCTTAAACGATTTCGATACTAAGAGCGCTTATTTGCATGAATTTGGATGTTCGTCAAATAATTCAGTTTTCACTGAAAGTGTTTGATGTGTTAACACATAATACTTTAAATTTTTAAATCACAACACTCCATTAAGCAAGATGGTAAAAAGATACAAATATGATAGATATAACGGTTTCCAAATTCATATGGCTACATTACAGTATAATTGCCAGTACTTATAAAATACGCGTGGGTGTGTCATTCATAGCCGAAACCTGACTGTCGTACTCAAATATTTAGCACAAATTATCTTGACAAACAAATATAAAATCTCTAGCATCTGAGCGTTAGCAAAAACATTACCAGTTATTTAATTTGATATTCAATGACCCGAATGAAGCATTCACACTTGCTTATTATTGACTGAAGCGCAGATTTATATTCTAACAGCTATTCGAGACCCACAAATATACCAGAACGAAGGTCCATTAATAAACTAATGACAGGTGAGATCGAACGCTATCTGTTCATCTAGTAGAGAGTTTTATATCAGACGCGTGTGCCATGTCAAAATGTTATGATAGCTTACTGACTTTGATTTAAAGTATAGCTTCTAAAAAATAATATAAAGTATCACTCATTCCCATTCCGATTGGGTTTTAAATTCATTTACAACTTTACGGCGATGATAAATTAATATGCATTTAGAATGGACGTTATATTTATGGCACGTGCACATTATAAAATAGTAATCAAAGAGACTATAAAATTGTTGATTCTGACTTATACCTTCATCCAAGTTATAGTCTATGTATATTCAAATGTTAACAGAATATAAGTGTTGTCAAATTGGTAAATGTGAGCATTTAGAGAAGGTATTGTATCCTAAATATATTATGTTTATCTAAACTTACCTACATTATAAGAACAGGCTTACGTAGCACCATACCTCACACAAACAAGTTTTATTGATTAAACAGAAGACAATGTTTATCGTATTGTATGTAAATGAGTCGAAAGTAGTAGGGAATCAAAAGTTATATGAAAGAATTCGAAATAATACTCACTGGTTTCGGTATAGCATTATAATATGTGCCTAGCTGTTAATTATTTTTATTTATGTACGTTAAAAAATGTAATAAGTGAATTCTCACTTACGTTACTTAACTATAATAAGCAATACAAGCGTTTGGCAATCGGCAGCGTTAAGTCCAGGTTCAATCACCATTTGTATGACCAGTATATTCATATTGGCTGTCGATCATAATCTTAATCTCCACGTACTTGAACGTTCAGTACAATGACGAAATCTGACGATATATCCCTACCGATACGAATGATTAATTCAAATCGAATTCGGATTCGATTTATTATGAATACAATGCAAGGGAGGTTGACAGATCGGTCGCATTCGATTATCGCAGGAACAGGTTTTTGGTCGATTTGTCTCATTTCTAAATGCTCAGTTTACTCGGGAAGGGTTCGTATTGATTTTGAAGACGAATGTTTGTTTTGATGGGTGTCGGTTATTGGAATTCGAAATAGTCCGATGCATTTCGATAGAAATGCGTTTTATGGCTTTATCGTGTTGTATTTTTTAAACCGGACCGCTTGTTTGGGAACTCTATTGACTTGTTATGTTTGCTTATGCTTTTGATATCAAATACAACTTAGAAATTTAAGTTAATGAATAAAGTTTGAGTAGGGCTCAGGATGTAAGAGATAAATTTTAAATATAAGATTCCTGGTTCATTCCTTGGTCGGTTTAATTATTCGCAGGGGATAGTTGAGAAATATATATTATATTGTACTCGTAATATATATTCAGTAACATTCGCATCAGATGAAAAAAAATATTATGTATTTAACTGGCTTTGTATAAGTATAGAATATGGTACCATATCGGAAGTAACAATTTACAAAGAGCCTTTTCATTCCTTTGTATTAATAGATCTCTTATGACCCTTGTTTTAAGAAACTACAATTCTTTTGGGCATATAGTTTTGTATTTAAACTTAATCTACTATATTGGAATTTGGAAGGGATACAAAGACTACAATCGTTTCTATACCAATAGTAACCATTATGGTATATTCTGCGATAAACCCATAAATTCTTCTAAGTATTATCTCTCATGGGACCCCGCGGCAGATCATGAAACCCTTTGAAAATTACGATTCCTATACAGCATTACAATTTTAGTAACTGTGACAAACTTGCCTTGAACTACAAATAAAAAAAACACAAGTACAATATGACTTACCAAATACAAATACTAAATGTTTTTTTTTTACCTAAGGATCGTATCAAAACAAGCATTGGTGAAAAGCCTCGCTATTGCTATTGCTGAGTCGTTCATAATGGCCGCATCATGATTTAAATATATCTCGTAGATTAACCCCCGCGAGAGGCCACGGGAACGTGTGAATGAAACAATCAAGCAGAAGGATGATCTCGCTTTATTCCTATTGCCATGAGCCATTTAATACTTTCGATGTACCTCTCTCAAATTCAGCCCATCTATCATTCGTTATTTGAATGTTGGAATCAATAAATTAATGACTACGGTATCGATTCGTGAGATACGAGAACTACTCGCATTCGATATTTGAATGCACATTAATAACTCTTGAGATCTTCATCAACTGCAGTTCAATGTTAGAGGAATGTCATCAATCGATTGACTCGAACCGTTCAATGTCATTTTACGATTAATTATCTTCAAACAATGAATTATGTCAGAGTATAATCTATACGTACGAGTAATTTCGTCTCTTAGGGTAGATAAAGTATTCTTTAATATCTTTTTTCCGATCGTGTGTTAGATTTCAACTCTATTTAGATAAGTTAAATAATATTATTGTTTTAAGTTTTTAAATATTATTTTAATTTTCTTTGTTAAATATAAAAATTGTGGTACATTAAAATAACTAATTGATGATATCAATTAATAAAAAATATTAAGTTTCTTATGTTATTTATTAATTAAAGTGCATTTTTTTTGAGTTTATCAAAAGCTTTAATTGATTGCTTAAAGTTGGTTTAAGTTTATGACATATTATACAGTGTACAAATACTTTTTAACTATATGTTGTTGTTTTAATTGCACTAATTTGCCTCTAAGCATATTGGACTTATCAATGAAAACTCCTCTCAAATGTCGCTCTCAGTTAAGACAAATATGGATATTATGGTACAATGGTAGTAAAGGTAACAATATATTACAAATTGCCTTGTGATATTTCCAACATCAATAAATGTACGAGTATCAATACACTTTGCTTAAGTGAGACAAAGTTTGAGTTAAAGGAAATGACCCACGCACGGCGTCGTTTGTCCAAACAGAGTGAGAAAACCACATCCGACGGACATCGGTATTGATCAACTGTTAACTGTCAATAATGGACGACACATCATCCAAAACCAACTAATATGATGAGGCCGCGGTCAGCGTAGAGCGCAAGCCGAACGGAACCTTATACAACATTGAAAAGATTGAAAGCGTCCGACACAAGAGCAGATTCTGTACAATATCGACGATCTGTTATTGATATTTAAGAACAGTTTATGCCGGTGACAGATCGTAAATGCCAGCAACTTTATTACCTTATTGGGAAATGGTGCATGTGACCATTTACAAACATGAGGCTGTATTAACACAAATGTGAATGCGCGCATGTACGCGGCGACCGGCCGGTGCATTTCCCTCGGCCCAGGCACAATGCAGCCTCGGACGTAACGAGCGCTCGCCACTTAACCCTAGGCGGGTATTAGCGGCCCAAGCGTTATTCGCTCATCACATGCAGACGCCAGGTTGTTCAAGGAGGATAATTCCTCTTTTGTTTAGCGAGTGACATCTTCGACGTGTTTCCACGAAGCGCCGAACAATGACTCAACGGAGCAAATATAAAAGGCATTACAAAAGGTTTTGCGCGATGATTGCTCTTTGCGTATTTACGAAAAATATATAAAGTAAATAAAAATATGTTGGTATTTGTGGGGTATTCGCCGGCTGAGGTCGTTTGCGGAGGCTTTAGTGCGATGCGCCTGCGGGAGGAGGCAGCCCAGTTTGTCCAAGCACTTATAACTCGCGTCGAGAGGCAGCGACTTTGATTGGTGGCCGCCGCGCTCTTCTAAAAGCTTCCCCGAAATATCACTCGCCTACACGCGCATGCTATAAAAGCGATCGATTATTACCCATTTGTGTGAAAAGCGGAAGAATCGAGGCGACAAATAGCGGGAAAGGTGCGACTCGCAGCGCACGAGCGATCCATCCGTCTGTCGCTCTCGTGAGAAATGTCAATATTTATACGCACCAAGTTGCGTTCGCTATGCTACGGATAATTGTCTCAGTAGGTAATTCGTTCTCTAATATCGAGTATTATCGCTATTGATCTTAGCCGATAGCGAGTGGCTTTAGCCGACATAGCCGCCGCTAGGCTGGTAATTTGCTCTAGCCATTCTTTGCTCTTCTCGTCGCGCTCATTTAACGTTACTCTGGTGCGGGATATAATTCGTTAATCACTCGATACTTCTTAATTTTGTAGCATTTAATGGCGATACATCATGAATTAAATATCCACGTGCAATTTTTAGTGTTAAATTTTAATATTATTTTCCAGCCTTAGATAATAAGGGAAGATAGGCTCTATCTTTGAATTATGCACCTGCTGAATACAGCCAATAAGTAGCTGATTGTAATTAGAAACCCAGTTAATGCTTCAGTGATTTGTCACCGAAGTCTTATGTCGCGCGAACAATGAGCATCCTCAGCAACCGCTTTCTAGTCAAAGTTTTCTCAAAATAATTATCATCACAATAAGTGACACGATCTCTTTTTATTTTACCGCTGTTGCGGTATTTTGAATAAAATTAACCGGTACTCGCATGATTTCCAATTCTGTTCCGTTCATCAGATTCAGTTCTCTATTGGGCATCTTTAGAAACACTCGATGCCTCGACAATTAGTTGTCATTATGACATGAATTTTAGTTTGCATTTCTAAGCGTTCATTAGATTTAGATCACACACGACTTATTGGTATTCAATGCGCGTTTCCCGCGTTCAAATGATTTCGTAATGACCCATTCTGGAGGTAGAAGTACATGGGCGGAGCGAGTTTACAACGTTATGTCAATAGAGGCTTATAGTTTTTACACTTTTTCAATTAGGTGTACAAAATCGTGTTGGACAAGGCAAATGTTTGAACATGGATTAACCTTTAAAAATCTTTCATAGGACATGTGCCCCAGCGGGATACTTTGTCTGTGATGATACGAACGACTGATATGTGCAATTT